>APFE030725162.1:126218-243036 GCA_000404065.3 Pinus taeda
AAATCAATGTATATAAGTATCTAGATAATATTTAAAATACAGAGCTCTAGAAATAGATAATAAAATCAAGTCCATATTCAGAAAGTTAATTTCATGTAAATTAAGATCTTAATTTTCACTTGTTTTATTGTGCAAGAGATGCTTTTGTTGTAGTTGCACCCACTAACAACACAGAAAATGTCAAGTATTATTTGATATGGTGCACTGAACAAAAGATGAAGTTATTGGAAGACCATGATGATAATGATTTTACATATGAAAGAGGGTATATTATACTGAAAGGTTAAATTTTCCAAGAAACTCACCAAACTAAGAGTAATGTTTACTTTAAAGACTATAAACCTGATGTCATAAGTTGACAATATAATCACTTGGTGTGTGTAGCACGCATAAAGTTGATATAAGTTCAACAAAAGAAAAATTGAAAGTTAAAAAAAGGAGAATGTCAAAAGTTGACCATGAAAGGATCATTGAAGATGACATTCCATTATATATTTTTTTAATTGAACTACCAAAAAATTTCTTGTAATTGGATTCATATTTGAGAACTTAGAGTACAAGTACATTGTCAACATTTCTTTTTGTGCACTCTTAAGTTGTACATTCTTAAGAATGTGATGATGTGAAAGTGATACTCATTGGGTCTTGTATTGAGATACCAAGTTATATGTATATTTATTTTTGTGTAGATTTGTATTACGGATTGATTGCTCTATTAATTTGTGATGTATATTGCATTGTTACTACTCTATTAATTTGTTATTGTGGTTGGTTCAGCCAAACGCTGTTACTCCTCGGTTATTTTTTTATTATGGTTCATTGAGTTATTTATTAAGAATCATTTACTAACATTATAGGAATGATTGAATGAAAAATGTACAAACTAAATGCAAATTTACTTTCATTTCTACATATTCATGAACATAAATTATATGTGTTTGGTAACTAAAATGACTTATAAAAATCAATCTTAATCCTACATTAATTTGTCAACCTGGGATTCATTTTTCTATTTCAAGGTTGTTGGCACTGTATGTGTGAGATAAAAGTTTAGAGATAAAAATGTAAGCAAACAAATCCTAAATCTTATCCAATTATTACACATGCATTTGGGCACATCAACGCTGACTTACAAATCAGTACTACTAGGGCCCATCAAACCCTAATTTAGTTGTTACATGCCCTAAATGAAGTCAACCATCAAGAATGCCTCCTTCCCAAGAGATTCCATGACTGAAATTATCCAAAAATTTCCTCTAAGAAGATTAGTGCAGGCAGGCCTTTATGAAGGTCCACTACATTGTAGCCCAGTACACTACCAGGGTGCATTGTATCATGAACCCTCTTTGGCCTGTGTTGGGTGAATTTGAGTGAAATCTGCATTGGAGTTCGTAATATTTTTATCCATAGGATGCCTCTAGAATATTCCCAAGGTTATCCACTCCTTTGGACTCAAAATTGGATGAGGGAGGGAGTTAAGGAACATCAATCCCGTTATCCCTTCCTCTGTGGAACTAAATCCTACGTTTGGGAGGGCATTCATTATCACCATTTATGTCATAAATTCCTTCATTCACCTATAAAGAGACCACTCATCTAAGTGATCAACGGGTAGAAATAATTGAATTATAGGCAGATGTTGTTAGTACGAGACTTGAGTTGGTTTCAAGTATTGTAATGATGTCAAAATGTCTTGCTTGTTACGAGGAGAAGATGGGATTGAACTGGAGGAGTGACACTGAATCAGGCAAATTGGGTTGTAACTCTTCCTTTTACTAATAAAGTGTTCAAAGCTTTATTGATGCTTTCACATGTGTATTATGCACTTGATTCCATTTTATGTTTAATCAATAGATCATTATCATATGCTTTGATCAATTTTTGTCTTCTATCTATGTGCAGACACTTTTCAAGTGGATTAAGTATGGAAAGGAGTGACAGAATTGGTCAAAGGAGATAACGAGTAAGCAAAATCTTAAGGTAAGATTATTTACTATCTTATTTAATCTATTGGTTATAGACAAAGTAGAGAATGCTTTGCACTATTTTTGTAGACTTAGTTACTAGTCTAAGGGTTTAAGAGTTTATCGTAGACACTAAAATTTCCGGAAACAAATTAACGACTCCACTGGGATCAAATCCAGAATCTCTGGTTTTTGCAGAATCTTTGATGCTTTCATATTTTAGTTTGTGAATGCTTGAAAGGAATAGCTAGGGAAATTGCATTAGATGTGTTCTTTTCTCTTTGTCAAAATTCTGATTGCTCTGTCCCTACTAGCTAAGGATTTTCATTGTTAAATTGAATGGAAAGAATTCTTATCATATTAGTTGCATTTTAGGAATTACAAAAATACATCACGTGGTGAACCTTGAAAGGAAAATTATAAATAAAATCAACTTAAAGTTTATCTGAATTTAGCTGATGGAGCATTGTCACCTAACCAAAAACATTTAGAGGTCTAGGCTAGAGACGTGTTCCGGCATCGTAAAAAAAAGTGGTTGTCACTAATTTGTCTACAACACATCTCAAGTGTGCTAACTCATTCCACATATGTGAGCATATCGTAGCTCATCCACATACCTTCGGGTATATAGGGCGGTGTTATAATACGTAAAGTATATGGGAATGCTCTCACTATGCGGTTTTGCATTAGACAATGCTTATACGAACTGGGCCTCCACGTACCTTCAGGTATATATGGGAGGACAACTCTAGGTTTCTATCCATCATTAGGTAACCGAGTTGACCACCTTGTACACTGTGATACACCGAACACATGATTCGGGGATATTGCCTACCCATACTTCTTGGTTCGCCAGGAGGTATTCTACAATTCACAATTGCTTGGTAAACCTTTTGCCTAGATTATCCCTCTTTTTTTTATGTTACTTTCATTAAAATAAACATAATTGACCCCAGATAGCATCCTCCATGCTCACTCCTTAGTTGATCTTAAGTTGAGACATATGGCGAAAAATCCGGAGTCCAATGATGAAGGAATTCCTTTTGATGGGAATCCTAGTCCTTTTCCTCCTGTCGGAAATATTGGTGCTCCATATATGGCTACATTGTCCCTTCTGGGATTTACCATTGGCTTGCCAGTATGGTTCTTTTCAACCTCCTTTGTTCAAAATGTCATGATTTCTCCACAATCAAGTACACCATCGACTGTACAAAATCAACATGCAGTTGATCCTAAAGTTGACCCTTTGTCTTCTTCCTCGGTTGTTTCTTCCTCCCATTCTTCCTCTTCACCTAGCGGAAGTATTGGTACTAGTAACCAAGTGGCTAAGAAGAAGAAGAAAGGAGAGAAGAAGAAGAAGAAGCAAACTTAGTGGAGGGGAAACCAAGGAACCATCACCTTGAATGCAACATCTGATGGGAAACCGTCCATCAAGCCTCACAAAGTTCGATATCCATGCAAACTTTGTGTCGGAGACTATCTTCTTTGAAATTTTCCTAATATTTCTCAGATCTTAGAAGAATGGTCTTCTCCTTCACATCATCCTATGTCATCAACTTCTGGAGATCATTCTAGTGACACCCCATCAACTAGTGGTAGTAAAATTCATGGAAAGAAGGGAAAAGTTAAGTTTCCTTGTAGGTTATGCGAAGGGAATCACCCTATTCACCTTTGTCCCTATCTGGATGAAGTCAAAAAAGTGTTGGATAACTTTCCTGCTTCACCGAAGTGACTCCCATCTGGTTACAGGAAACTCTATCCATCACTAGTTGATGAATCGGCTGACCACAATTAATTGTTGGTCAAACCCACTGTCTCTGAAAGTGGATCCTATGAGTCTATACCCAACCCAAATCAACAAATCAAGGTAATAGTTGACCAAATTCCACCTTTAGCTAATCGTACCTTTCCCGCAGAGAGTGAATATGATACCACTTAAGTTCTTTTTGTTTCTTCAGATTCTAATGAGCTTGGGGGTAGTCCTCCTATTACATCAAGATAGGAGGCAAATCCTCCCGTTCTAGTAACTCAAGGGGTTAATTCTCCTATTTCAACATTACCCCATCCAAGTAGTCTAGTGACTTCCTTGATTGGAATCGACTGGTTGGATTCCATCTTCCTTCTTATTTGGCTTTCCAGATCATAGTACAAGTTTGTAATATGATTCTATCAGGAAATATTATAAACGAAGGTGGATCTATGATTATCCTTTTCTCAACTGCTTGGCATGTGCTCGGTTTGCTGCCGCTTGTGCTAGTTACCCAAAATCTGTTGGCCCTTAACAGAGGAACCAGTCAACCATTAGGGATCCTCCCTCAGTTACCTATTACATTGGGAGGAAAAATCATTTATCTGAATGTGATGGTAGTCCCAGGTCCTTTAGATTACAATTTAATTCTTGGGCACGACTATGTTTATGACATCGGAGCTATTAATTCAACACTCTTTTGAGTGATTTCTTTCTTGCATGAAAGCAAAGTTGTCACGGTTGACCAACTTTCATTTCCTTGTCCAAATATGGCTCCTAGTCAACCATCTTCCCTAACTGGTCCTTTTTTACCAATGGTATCATCCCTGACATAGGTTAATTATGTCGCAACCTGTTCCATACCTACATCAATTGACGATCATTTCAGTGATGTTGTACACCATGTACTAGGCGCATTTGAACCAGATCTCTGCTTCATGAACTCTTATCAGTTGTGATCCAAGGGTATGAAGATGGTTCCTGGTCTTGTGTCAACCTCATTAAAAAATGAAACAATGATATGAGGATGGTTCTTTTATTGTGTTAACCTCAGTAAAAAATGAAACACTTCCCATGAGGATTGTTTCTTGTCTTGTGTCAACCTCGTTAAAATATGAAACAACTCCTATGAGCATTGTTCCTTGTCTTGTGTGAAGCTCATTAAAAAATGAAATGAGCTCCCAAGTTCCAAGTCAAGTCTATGATTAGATCTCGTAAAATCCCAGTTGAATCTGTTCACTTCTCGTAAATGAACCTTCATTCCATCCACTTGATAGCCATGAGTAGTCTACTTAGGTGAATGCGATGAAGCTTGGGGGAAATGCACCTAGTGGTAAAGTTAAGTTTCCCTGTAGGTTATGTGAAGGGAATCACCCCATTCACCTTTGTACCTATCTAGACGAAGCCAAAAAGGTGTTGGATAACCATCCTGCTTCACCGTAGCAACTTCCATCTGGATACAACAGACTCTCCCTTTCATCATGATGCGGGCATGTAAACCAATCTCAAGCATAGTTTTTCATTTTAATCCTGTGTATAAATGAAACTAAAATCAAGCATAGTTTTTCATTTCGAGCTTGTATAAAAATGAAAATGAATCCAAGCATAGTTTTTCATTTCATGCTTGTGTAATCATGAAATTGAATCCAAGCATAGTTCCCTATGGTTCAAGCTTGTGTAAAAAGGAACCCATTCCTTTTTTAACCCTTGTGATTTCCATTCTATTAGCCTCTTTTCTCAGATAAGCCTTGTTTATTTTCATCCCATAGCCACCATCTGCTTGGTGGATCATATGTTTTCACTTAGTTGTTTTACCCTTTTTGAGGAACAATTGCAATGAGTGGTCTTATTAGCCAGCCTCTTCACATAAATCAACATGTTTTGAGAAGTTCCAACATCACTGGAACTAGTTGCTACACTAAACACCACTCATTCATCAAAATGGAGTCCTCTTTAAGCTCTTTTCAGACTCTCTAAACATGAAAATATTGGTGAGCGCGTGTTCTTTCCAGCTCGTAAACGGATTGGAAATGATATCTCTCTTGTATTGTTTTATGCTTTTTCGGACTTGAGAGACAAATCTGCGAAAAAGTACTTTTGGAGTTTCATTTTCTTCCCTTTTCAAACTCTTTAATCATGAAAAGGATCGAGTTATATTTGTTGTTAAGCTCTTTAAAAACATCAAATAGTGATAAACTTGTCCATCTAGACAACACCGAGTTTCACCTTCGCTAGACTCATTAAAGCATCAAATAGCAATGGATTCACCCAAAGGGTGAAATTATACAAAAAGAATATGTTATCCTCCTAAATATTGATAAAAATAAATAGGTACTAGTCATAAATGATTGGGGAAAATTAGAAAAGGGGAGAACACCCTATGGTAGCGAGTCACTCTTGAACATGACACTTTCACCTCATCACCGTCACTATGTGGGTTGGGTCATTAAGCTTGATGTTTCCATACTATTGGTCTATCATACCATCCATTACTTTGTTTTGGGTCAATGTTACCAATTCATTTTAGTGTCACTGACATGTTCAAGAGAAGTCATTTAGTTCAAACTTCATCCTTTCCAATACCATAAACCTTCATTTTCATGACCGCCATTCCTAAACCTTCTATCAACAGTCAAATTTTCCATCTCCAAAATCATTTACCTTGTTTCGTGTTGTTGATGTGGGATACATCAAGGCACTACTGTGATGAGTCATTTCTTGTCAAAATCAACACATTATCTAAGAAGTTGACTTCGAAACACCCCTTCAGTACCTTGAGGCTTGCATACATCAATGGCAGGTTTCTCACTTCCGGCGATAGGTTGACATCATTGGCCTTTGACCGAAAGACTTTTTATGGTGTTCAACATCAAACCATTTATTCACACCATGCAAAATGTAGTGTAGTACCTTGAGGGTCATCACCATTATCGGTGATTCCTCTACCTCCTGTTAATGGCTTACATCATTGGCTGGTAATCAAACGATGTCTTCCCATGTTCAACTTCAGATCATCTATTCACCTAGTTAGAGTTGTACTTGAATGAAAGATTGAATGAGATTGAAGACCCCAGATCTAGTTTCATCCATCCAAGTTGCGATATTTTCAGGAGTACTAAATCAAATGTACAATGGCCTTACATCCATGGCCATCCATTCATGCATTTATATCTATAGATGACTATATTTGTACATGTAATGAAGGTTTATAAGCTGAGCATGGGTACGGCTTCCCTTAGGGAGTTCATGAGGAAAAAAATTAAACTATCATGATAGATGTATTGTAGTTGATGCAGGTCTGCTTCTACATCGAAACCTCCTCTCCACATAGTAAAGAATTTCACTCAACATACATATTTATGACTTCATGCTTTAGGGGGCAAGTATTACAAATCCATTTGGGCACATCAACCCTAACTTACATATCAGTACTATTAGTACCCATAAAACCCTAATTTAGTTGTTACATGCCCTAAATGAAGTCAACCATCAAGAATGCCTCCTTCCCAAGAGATTCCATGACTGAAATCATCCAAAAACTACCTCTAAGAAGATTAGCGTAGGCAAGCCTTTACAAGGGTGCGCTGGATTTCAGCCTAGTACACTGCCAGGGTAAATTGCAATGCACTTGAGCCCTCTTTGGCTTGTGCTAGGTGAATTTGAGTGAAATCTGTATTGCGGTCTGGAATATTCTTATCCATAGGATGCCTCTACAAGTTTCCCAAGGCTATCCAATCCTTTGGGCTTGAAATTGGATGAGTGAGGGAGTTAAGGAACATCAATCCCTTTATCCCTTCATCCATGGAACTAAATCCTATGTTTGGGAGGGTATTCATTATCACCATGTATGGCATAACTTCCTTCATTCACTAATAAAAACACCACTCATCTAAGTTATCAAGGGCCATAAATCATTCAATTATAGGGAGATGTTGTTAGTATGAAACTTGAGTTGGTTTCAAGTATTGTAATGATGTCAAAATGTCTTTCTTATTATGATGAGAGGATGGGATTGAACTGGAGGAGTGACACTGAATCAAGGAAATTGGGTTGTAACTCTTCCTTTTACTAATAAAGTGTTCAAAGGTTTTTCCATATATTTCTATCGTTTATTAATGCTTTCATATGTGTATTGTGCACTTGATTCCATTTTATGTTTAATCAATAGATCATTATCATATTATTTTATCGGTTTTTGTCTTCTTCTGTGTGCACATACTTTTCAAGCGGATTAAGTATGGAAGGGAGAATCAAAATTGGTCGAGGGAGATAAGGAGTAAGCAAAAGCTTTAGGTAGGCTTCTTTACTGTCTTATTTATTGGTTATATAAAAAGTAGAGAATGCTTTGCATTGTTGTTCTAGACTTAACTACTACTGTAGGGGTTTAAGCGTTTATCCATAGGCACTAAAACTTCCCAAAAACCAATCGTTGCAGAAATAAACTAATTAATCAGAAATAATTTTAATTGTGAACTAAATCTCAGAAAGGAAATTAATCTAGGTTCAATAATCAAATTCAAGTTTCTTTTATCAAATCACACATAAAAGGGAATTACTAAAATCACACTTGAATCACATAGCTATTGAAAAGAATTACGAGACCAAAATAATTGAATATACAAAACATTTAATCTCATGAAATGAATTCAGGAAAAGAAACAACATTGGAAATGTAAGACTTGATCTACTTCAGACTATAAAAATAAACATCAGAGTAAATATTAATAGAAAGAGTAAAGTAAGTGATAAAACTAACAAGTAAGTCATTCGGTGATTGCACCCAAGGTTCCCAGAAGGAATGTCCATGAGAAATTAATACACGAGATTAATGCAAAAACTTCAACTCTTCACTAATTGACAAGAAATAAATTACAAAATCATTGACAACTTTCAACACTAGATCACTGTTGTTGGCTTGGTGGGGACTGACCCAACTTCAACATTAGTTATTCAAACAAATCCCTAACTATTGTCCCTTTCGGCATCAGCCCGCAGAGTGTAGACCAAAGTCTCCCAGAAGAAGTATGGGGTGATGCTGGAGCCATGTTTCTGCACCCTGAGATGGTCGTGATGTCAGTTTATTCCTCCAGTATGGCGAGATGCTGGAACCAAGTTTCTGCACCCTGATATGGTCATGGTGTTAGTTTGTCCCTCCTATTCCTACTTTCGAGTAGGTCATTAAGTTCTAGGGCTCTATCTGCCTAGCCCTTTATTCCACCCTTCAATACCTCTACAAAGGGGTACTATTGGACTTCATGCAGCCCTAACCTTCAGTTCAGGTACCTTTGCACTGCTAAAGTAGCATAGATAATAGATTTCCAAGTTATCCTTAAGTGTTTAATTATCTTACTAAACAATCATAGTTAGCATCAGGTAAAGAGATATTCTTACCTGGATTTGATTAGCCAATGTAATTACATATATTCGCACATCACATAAGCATTATAAGTGAAATCCATAGACAATGTGACAAGATACATTAACAGGAAACAAAGACATAGAATTTGTAGAATACTTCTCTTTATTGATATCTTCAGATGATTACAGACTCTATTCGCCCTGCGCGCACAGCTGTAGGGATCTGCGCACTCAACTGCGGACTTCTACCATAGGCCTCTACGCACTCAGCTATAGAGCCTCTACTTACATTATGACCCAAAACTTAGACTTCTCTCTTTATTGCTCAACACTTCTTCTACATCTTATTACTCATAAGAACTACTTAAAGCTTACTCACTTAGCTCTTTTTATACAATCCTATGGTCCGCAGACCATGGGTAGATCTTTTACAACCAACTTTTCTTTACAAAATAATGGTGTAAAAACCTTTATGGTTCATGACACATCCACGCTCCGTGACCACAAAATGGGGAGCCTTTTCAACTTTATTACAAATTTCATCCCAAAACATGGGCTTTGAACCTTAAAACTCTCCTTGGGGGATCATGTTCCCAACAGGCCCATAACACAAACATCATGACTCGCCCTCAGGTCACTTGGCAGGCATGCAGTTCTTAGCATGAGGACCTCCTAGCTCGACCCGTATGACTGCAACCTTGGCAGTGCACTGCACGGCTACCTACTTCATGACTTCCACCATTTACTCAGTCACTGCTCATGAACTGTCAGCCTAAAGCTTTTGTTGACTTATTTTAGAGTCACAAGATTTCCTTAAATAGAGGTTGTTACCATGTAAGCCTCATCTAGCCAGGGCTTGAGTCATGCCTTCCTTGTGCAGCGCTGCAGCCACCTGTTCCTTCAGCTACTTGGCCTCCTATAGGTTTCCTAGTCTCTATGTGAGAATGACAGTTTGCGCTATGCCTTTGAATTCATCACAGTGCTACGGTAGCTCGCGCACTTCTTTCTCCAGTCGTTATATATTAGGGTCCTCCTGCAAGCTCATCAAGACCTCGAATGACTACATAAAACATTGCGTGTAGTCTACCATTGCACTGTCGACTGCCGCTCTTGCTTCTGTGACAACGGTCACCCGCTGCTCCTTTATTTTTGGTGGGTTTGAAGGTTGGGCCTTCAACTATAACTTAGTGATTTGCAGGTACAACTCCACCTGAACTGTGATCATTTCTGTATTAATGTCCTGCACTCCTATAGCCAGTTTGCAGACACGTACTTTGACTAGTTCTTCCTTAGAAATGGCCAACATTGACCATTCTACATGCCTCCTCGACAACCTGGATTATACGCTTGATTTGGTTAGCCACCTTGATCACATCGGTGATGGCTAAGTCTCACTATAGTGCCATCTACTCATTGTTAATATGCTACTCACTAATCACTTGGATGGCGTGTTGGTCATGGTCCCTCAGCTCCGCAATTACTCCATCCTACAAAAGGTGTAGCACATCACTAGGGATCGCTTCCAGATTCAACCCTAGTCCCTTTAGGGTGTTGAAAATGGTCCTGTCAACTTCATTCTCTATGGTCAGTTCTCCATCAAGTAGCACTATTGCACTGTACGCCTTTGCATGTGACATCTCGACAGTTTTTGAAGTGCCCATAGCAACGCTAGTAGACATCGTGCCGACCTGTAATGCGTAGGTTTGAAGCTCTTGCAAACCTATCTGGATACCCCCAAAAAAAATTTGTTTCTATGGCTTAAAATATTGTAGGGCCTCTGCAGTGACATCCCACACCATGTCACTGATGTCATGCAAATCACCCTCTTTAAGGGTGATTGGGTCCACTGATGTCTTAGTAGCCTTTGATTTCTTCATGGACCCTCCCTTCTCTTAATGCCTTGGATGCTTGATGCAGGTAGACGTTGCCTATCGGTCCACACTAGGATGCTCTGTCTGCTCATCCATATCTTCTTCTGTCTCAGGTGAAGGTGACCTCGTACCTTTGTCAGAGCATCATTCTATTTCTCTTGTTTGCTTCTCCTTCTGTTTAGCTAAATCTGGTCCTCTTGGGCCCTGTCAATGGCCTCCTTCTTTCCCTTTTTGATCAGCTGCGTCACCTTGAGATTCACCGCCTCCTTCTTTCTTTTTGTGGTGGACTTGATCCCTCCCATTGCCAAGTCTGTTGTAGTGCACCACTCTATCGACCATCAATCTAGTACTACATCAAAGGCATCATCCGTTGCCAGGTAAGGAGAGTCATACCATTTCTACGCAGGGTCCTTCCGTGCCCTAATGGCCACATGGTGAAAATATGCTTTAAACTCTGCATAGCCCTCAAGGTTGGAAAATACCATAGGAGATAACCATAGTTTGCAATTGATGGCCATGTGGATGTTCATCTCCATCAACTTCTAGAAGATCTTGTTGTCCTTGATGCATTGCGCGTCATTGGTCACCCACAACAAATCATACTTTGTTTCTTCTAGTAGGTCTAGTACGACCAAAGGGAATTGACTGTCCTCTGGTAGCTCCCATACTACTAGCACAATCGACAACAAGAGCCACATGTAGTGGAACATCTTTTTGACCTCATGTGCCTCACGATAGTTTTATAGGAACTCTCCATGAAGATGGTCTGACCAATTCAACTGGACTCCTTCAATGCACTAGGATGCTACTGCAACAACAGGCATTGGCACCTCATCAGCGTGACACTTCATCATCACCTTCCCCGTTGAAATCTACATAGCCACCTTTACAGTAGGTTCATATATTTTGGATATGTCATATCCACACAGCTTCTTTACCATCTTAAACTTCTCTTTCATGGCCTCTACAAGGTCATTCTCACCACCTTTTCTGCCTAATATCATGGCCGGATTTTCTCCTGTGTAGGGCAACCACATGATCTTGTCGACCAACCTGTCAGTGATGGGTATTGGCTCCTCCAGCCATAGACACCCATCATGCACCAAGCATAGTAGCTTCTTAATGACCAATAATGTCACCAGGTGTTGTAGTGCAGCACCCATAGTAAATTGAGCAAACCTGCCTTGTCTACTCCTTTGATCCACCTCCGCAGCTCCAATGCAGTCATTCCAGTGGTTGTATCGATGATATGTTGCATCAACTGCATCAGTTGCTTGGTTTCCAGGTGTTGGAACTTCTCATGATTAGCCAAGTCCTAGTCTTTAAGTTTTGCCATAGGAACCTGCCCCAAGTGTTGTCCTTCGAGGACAATTTCATCCAGCAATAGAGGGGTTTGCAAGGGGACCTTGCTCTGATCGATATCCTTTGGTACCTTGGCATTTATTTTATGTGGACTGATGTACTCAGGCAACCGAGTGATAGGGTTAGCACCCTGGGCTTCAACTTCCTCCACGTCTATCCCTACATCCTCATCATCCATCAGGATGTCTTTGATTTCATCCTCCTCTGGCTCTAGATTGATGGCTTTTCCCTTCCCTTGTGTTGTACGCTTTTTTGAGTTTCTTGTTGGCGATGCATGCACCATTATTATAGGCTACTTGCCCTTTTTATCCTTCGTGCTCTCCTTGGTTGGGGTCGACTTTGGTCTCGGCATCCTTCATGATTTGGGGACTTCGGTTAATACTTTGGCAACCTCAGGAGCAGCTTCTTCGGCCTCCATCTCATTTTCTGGCATCGACTCCTCTGCTTCGGTATCTATAGCTTATGTTGGCACTGACATGATGTTTTGCAAGAAATCTTGTGTCTCCTTCGGCAATGTCTCAAATACTGAACCGGTTATCACAACTTTGAAGTGCTCGTGATTCATGTGTGCCTGAGAGCTCAACAACTCAATTCTCAAAATTCCAAGTGTTTTTTGCTGGACAACCACTTGCAATTTATAAGGTAGTTTGAATTCAAATACGACCGTTCCCCCCAAATGTGGTTCATTAATGCTGGATTGGTGGAATATTTTCAAGGATGCGACCCATAAGTTTCGTCTTAAATGTCAGCCACCCACTCCATTTGGCTGTATTTCTACCGTAAAATCATGAACAATGACTTTAACGGTCACTTTCCAGCCGACTTGCGTGATTTCTCCCTTGCTAGCATAGCTACCTTTGTGCTACCGTGAACCCTATGACACTTCCTTGCTTCACACAATCCTCCAATTGCGCAGCTCCCCAACCCATGTAGTGTAGTTGATAGTCCTGCGCCTCCTTTCAGCTGCCTGGAGCACTAAGATTGTGCTACCTTCATATAGTCACATGGCTGGACTGCTGGTGTATGGCTTCAATCGACTGCCATTCACCTTTCCTGGGAAGGGATCTTTGTTCAATTTGACCAGCTATACCTCTCCTCCATCGGTAATCTCCTTGATGCCATAGGGCCCTAACCAATGCATTCTAAATTCCCTCGAAATTGATCAAACCTTTTGTCAATAACAAAACTAGGTAATTTACCTTAAAGGTACGTATATTAATGTGCTAATCATGCCATGCTTTTTCGTGCTTCTTTTGGACCTATTGGTGAAATCCAACTAAAAATATTCCTTCCTCAAGCTCGGTTAGTTGCACAGGCCTCTCTTCCAGGGCTCTGCAATCCATCATAGCCATCAGCATCACTATGCATAGGCTAGGCACAATGTATTCCATGGGCATTACGACTTCAACACCATAGACAAGCCTAAAGGGTGTTTGTCCAGTGAACTTCTTCCATGTCCTCTCATAGGGCCATAGCACTGTGAGTATGCATAGGTCCCAATCACTTTGCTGAGTGTTGCAAACTTTAGTCAGTGCATTCTCCAACACTTTTTTGAATGCTTACACAGTCCTATTAGCCTATGGGTGATAAGGCATGCTCTTCTAGTGATATACCTGAAATTATTCGTGAACGCACTGATTGTGTCGTTCATAAAGTGCATACCATGATCACTCATCAAAATATTTGGACACCTGAATCACATTAGCACATACTCAAAGAGGATATGTGTAGCAGTCACACCTATACAATCCTCTACAGGCTATGCCTCCACCCATCGAGTCAAATACTCAGTCACGGTGATAATGTACTATTCTCCTGTCTTCTTCGCTTGGGGTTGAATAGGTCTTAAAAATTCTATTGCCCATTTATCAAAGGGTTACAATGTCATCCATGGATTTAGATGTAGCGCATCCCTCCATGATGGCCTGCCAGTCCTTTGACACACATCACATGCTTTGTAATATGCTTTGGAGTCCTAATGGAGGGTTGGCCACCACAACATTGTGCGTAGAATATTTTGTGCAGTCTCCCTCCTTGCATAATGTCCTCCCGCGGCGCCACCATGTGCATCCAGGAGGATATTTCTCCTTTCAAAATCTGGTACATATTTTTAGAATATCTCATCAGACCCCATTTTCTATAGATGCTTGGCAATGACAAAAAAGTCTACCACATGCACCACTCACTCCTTCTGCTCAATTGTGTAACCTTCTGGGGAAATTCCTATTGTTAGAAAGTGTATGACATCTTCAAAATGACCATCCGCAATGCGCACTACAAATAGATGTGCATCAGGTAACCCCTCCTACAAATTAGTGGGCTCCTCCCCTGTTTCAATGCACGAAAGATGGTTTGGTCTAGCGTTCAGTACTGCAGGCTTCACAATAACTTCAAAATTGTACTCCTGGAACAATAAAAACCACTTGTAGGTTCCCCCCCCAATAGAAGCTTATTTACCAAGTATTTTAGTGTAGAATGATTGGTATACATCTTAAAATGGCAACCCAACAAGTAGCGTCTAAACTTCTGGAGCACATATACCATGGCTAACCCTTCTCGCTCAGCGGTGGAATAGTTCTTCTTCACATTGGATAACCTTCTACTTGTGAACGCTATAGGATGGTCCAAGTATCTTCCACTAGCCTGTGTTAGTACTTCTCCCAACACTATAGATGATGCATCAACATGTACATGAAACTCCTTCTTCCAATCCAAGAAGACTAAAATTGGTACGGTGACGATTTTTTCCTTCAATACGTCCAATCTTTTCTTACGTTCCTTGTTCCAGCAGAATGTGACATCCTTTTTTAACAACTTTTCCATAGGCACAGTGATCTAGGCATAGCCCTTGATAAACTTCCTGAAATATCTAATATGCCGTAGGGTAGCGTGCAACTGTTTCACACTCCTCAGTGCTTCTAAGTAAAGTATCACTATGATCTTTGTGGGATCTACCATTAGTCATTGTCTATAAACCACATGACCCAGCAGGGTCCCAAAAGGAACACAAAAGAGGCACTTCTTCAGATTGAGCACAATATGGTATCTTTGATAGGTATCTAGCATTAGGCATAAGCTTGCCACATGGTGTTTCACTAGCCTAAACATAGTCCAATCATAAAAGTACACCTCTAGGAACTTATGAATAAATTCCTTGAATGCCGCAACAACTACGTGTGAAAAAATCGTAGGCACATTCTTCAATCTAAAAGGCATTACAATGTACTTAAAACACCCCCACTTAGTCGCGAAGGTCATCTTCCTCCTACCCTCCAGTGAAATTTTGATGTAATGGTACCCAAAGAACCCATCAGTGAAGGAATATGCTTCCTGACCACTTACATTGTCCAACGCTTCATCAGTGAATAGAGTCAGGAAAGGATCATATACACAAGAGTCATTCAACTTCCTAAGATCTACGAGTATTCTTATTTCATCCTTCTGATTCTTTTCCTCTACCACCATTGGGCTTACCTAATCAAATTCTTCTACTAGATCAATGATGCCTGCTGCGAGCATCTTGTCTAGATTTAAGTATACCTTCCCCTTATACTTCGAATTGAGACAATAAGGTCTTTGCTTAACCAGCTTCGTGTCGGGCTTCAACATGATCGTCATAACACCTAGGTCCCTGATTATCCCTTTTATATCCGTAAACTTAGTCGGGAACAAATCTTGGTATTCGTGGAGCACTTTAGTGACATTAGCCACCATAATGTCATCCTAGTAATCTCCAATCTTCGCGAATTTGGGCTATACCTTCGTACCAATATTTACCTATTTCATTTTCGATGGCACAGTTATATCAGGATTCTCAATCTATGGTCCTTCAACCTCGCACTGACCTTATATTTCAACGATATTAATCTTTCGTAGATCCTTATCTTCTTCTTTAGCAGTCACATTATAACATTCCAGTGTGTGACTGAGCCGAGTAGTCCAATTAGGGTGAACCAAGTCCAAAGGATCCTGTGGTATCCTAAATATTGATGCTTTTACTTCTTGTAACGCCTCATCGATATAGTCAAACACTTCTTCAAAGCTGAATGTCATTATGAATCCCTCATGGAGAATATCCCATTCACCTGTACCATGGAGGAGCTTTGTGTCTAAGTACCAGTTCATCGGGATGACATCTAGAGTGTGACAAAACAAGTGCACCCATTCAGGTTAGGGCTTCTCCCCATAAGCCTAAGCCAATTTGGCCAAGTGTGCGCACGGATCATCCTGCCCATCATATTTGTCTATGATTCGTACCTTTGGCTTCCCATAGCATGCTCTCATCATTTTTCTACACTCGTACCAATCATCAAGGCTACCCTTATGCGTACCCCACCATCTTGCGGGCATAACGCGCAGTGCCTAGTCCAAAGCTTGGAAGTGTTGCTTTTGTGGTACCTCCCTCTCAAATACATCCAAAAATATATCTACATCGTTCAAGCCATCATAAGTGGCATATTTCTTACATCTAACGATACATAACGCAACAACTAGATCATCATGTTAACTGATTCTACCAATGCTCTAATTCTTCATCAGAGTCCAAGGTGTAAGAACTCTTGCAATCCAATGTAATTTGTCAATCCGCTGTTGGATTCACTCAATATTAGTCTCGTGCTATTATCTTATAGATATAGTCCAAATTGTCATTGCTCTCATAATCGTGGAATGGTCCAATATAACATGATCCTTTAATAGGATATAGGGGTACTATTATGCATAGTGATTTCTTCTCAACACACTCGTGCCTTCAATATCTATAACGACCCCTTGTAGCTGCCCTATGGGGATGACCTTCAATTGATTTTCCATCCTTAACTGAATTGAAGACCACTGTAGCGTAGTTCTTCCCATCCATTCCCAAGTCTTCTTTAGTAGGACGTTCGCGTCGGACGCTAGATCCAAAATAACCTGATCCATTTCATACTCTCCTATCTTCATGGTCAGCGGCATCTCTCATTCTATCATTGTTTTATGCTTACGAATTATTTGTGCCACGTGTTGTTCACCTAGAGTCTTTCCATCGCATGTATTTATAAGGTCATGTAATCCCTTCACAACCTTTCTATCACATAGAAACTTCATGCAGGTCTCTAGGAAGGTTGTAAGCATAGAAGGGTCCATCTCTTGATTAGGCTTATCCTTACTTATTGAGGTGGAGGCATCAACGAAGCTCTTCTTTGCTTCCATGAATGTTTCGCGTGCGCGCTCCAAATAAAATTAAGCCTCCTTCAGCAGAGGTTTGTGAACCCACGCGCTGTCTTCAGGTTGTTTCCCCTTATCATCCCTTGTTGCAATGGTGCTTGTCATTCCCCTGACTTTTGCCTTTTAGGCACCATAACTCTTTGGGTAGCTCCAGTCGAACGGTCCTGTCTTGCTTCAAGATTTGCATTTCAATGCAAATATTTTACAACTACGCATGGATGTGCTAAAACCCCAGATTCAGATCTTGCATTGGTGTTTCATGCAATCTCATGGCAACCTCCAAGGCCTCTACCTGAGTCATTATCATCTATTATGACAGTGCAACCCTTAGGTGTGGCAAGAGCGAAGCCACAAAGCACTCGTGGTGTTTTCCATCTGTTAAGTTCATATTAGCTTCACGGATTTTACACTTCAACATATGATCTAATTCCCAAGGGGTCTTGCCTAGTTTCATTGTGATTTCCTTGAACCCTACAATCGAATGTGCTTTAGATTTAGGCCCACTGAGTTCTTTATTCAGCGGGGTCTGGATGTCCGCCACCCCAGCATTTGGGTTATCATTAGAGTACTTGATGTACCAGGTTAGCACGTGATCTTGCAAAGCACTAACCAATGTTTCCTTCTTCACGTGATCATATGTAATTCCATGAGCTTCACATACAACTTTCATGATGAACCAGAACTAGTTCGGGTCCTCATTTCCTAAGCCTTTAAACAAAGGCAGCTTCATTGAATTTTCCATGCTGAACTGCGGTGGAGGTGGAGGTCATAGAAAATTTTAGGGGCGAATGTTCGCCCTTTGGCGAAATTTAGGGGTTTTAAATTTTTAGTGGGCAAATATTTTGTATCATAGTACATTTTTACAAATCGCCTCAAATAGCCCACTTTATTTTAAGGGAGAGGGTAAAAAAGGTAAATTTAGCCCTTGAAATTAGGAGTTACAACCTTCCATTCGCCCATTTTATAGAATAGGTTTTATTTAAGTGAATCCTATGGGCCAAATACCATATTTATAAAAGAGGTATGGTAAATTAATTAAAATATAAATAAATGAGAAGTATGCTAAATAAATAAAACATTTTTTATATTTACTCCATAAGTCACCTTATATATATGCAACGGTGTAAACAAATAAAAATATAAGTAAAGTGGAGGTATGGTAAATAAATAAAACGTCTTTTTATACTTACTCAGAGGGTATGGTAAATAAATAAAAATATAAATAAACTAGACGTATGGTAAATAAATAAAATCTATTTTTATATTTAGTCCATAACCCTCATTCTATTTATGAAGGCTCAAGAAAGAGGTTTTATTTAAGTGAATCCTATGGGCCAAATACCATATTTGTAAAAGAGGTATGGTAAATTAATAAAAAGTATAAATAAACTAGAGGTATGGTAAACAAATAAAACATTTTCTTACATTTACTCCATAAGTCACCTTATATTTACGAACACTCAAAAAAATGTGTTATATTTAGGTGAAACCTATGGGCAAAATAATATGGGACAAATACCACGGACTAGATTATTATTAATACCATGCAAAAAAAACATTATTAACCCTAATATTAGTATTAATAAAAATAAAAATGACACATGGTATTGACCCATGGTATTCACCTGGAATGTAGCCTATTTAAATGGGGAAATTAAACCAACATAGATCCATCTTTACTCTGGATCTACTAAACCCCGAGTATTAATAGAAATAAAAATGGCACATGGTATTGACCCATGGTATTCACCTGGAATGTAGCCTATTTAAATTGGGGAATTAAACCAACATAGATCCATATTTACTCTGGATCTACTAACCCCCGAGTGGTATCAAATATTGTGATATGCGACTAGCATCCCTCTGGGGGCTTCGTAGATCAAGAGTAAAAATGGATGTTGTAATTTAATGTATGTTAAACATTTTAGCTTGGTTAAAATAAAAAATAAAATAAAAATCAACTATTAATTTTATTAATTTTTATAAATTACTATTAGTAAATTTTTAAGCTCCAGGTTTATGATAACCCATGGTAATACCAAGATCTTACAAGATTTTATAATTGAGTAAAATATTCACCATGCCTGGTGAGATATTCGCCAAAAAATTATATATATATTATATTGTTGATAAAATCGCCTTCCATTTTTCCTATATACCATGGAGATTCACCCATTTATTATACTTATAAATTTAGGTGGGTTCTTAAAATTTTCCCTAGTGGAGGTGGTACAGGTGAAGTCGCAGGTGATGATGGTGATGTTGGAGTTGATATGGATGGAGGTGCCAGTCATGGGAAGCCTTGTCTTATTAACTGAATAACACGTAGAGAAGCCTGCGCTACTCCCTCTTCGCCACCCAATGGAGGTGAAATCAATGGACTATATTCAAGACCCTTTCTTCCTTCATTCCTATAATTGTTCTGCTTTGTGTAATTTCGAACATTAAGCTAGTTGCATAACCCGTTTTTCACACAATAGCGTCTTAATCTAGGTATTTGAAGACTTCAAGTACCTACCTCGTGGTATTTTGAAAAAGTGTTGGTCCACCTCGTTGTAGCTGACTGAGGCATTGACTACGAATTTAGTCACAAATCCTCCTATGATGTGATCGAGCCAATGATTGATAGCGCAGGCGATCTTATCCTTAGAGGCTTTCAGTCTGTGTACTAACTCTGGGGTCTAGACAATAGGACCGTCAAGTATCCACCTTCCTTGGCTATTTTCTAGCTTCGTGATCCACTCATATAGCTCAATTGGAAAGGAACAGAAAAAGATCTCGTGTATTTCTGTATATAGGTACCTGTCCAGCCACTGTTCCTTTGTTGGTCGTGGATTTCTGTTCTCCTACACTGCGAATTCGTGGATCTTCCTATCCAACCAGTGTTCGATCTCTTTCTCAGTTGGATTCGAATGATACGACATCACACATATCTTATGTCGATTTAAGCGACGGAACCATTTTTTGGCTTTGTGGGGCTTGACCCAAGTTCATCATTAGTTAGCTAAACAAATGCTTACATGACTAGCCCTTTCCCAATCGGCCCGCGGAGCGTGGACTGAAGTCTCACTAGAAGCAATGTGGGGGGATACTAGAACCAAGTTTCCATACCCTGAGATGATCGTGATGTTGGTTTATTCCTCCTATTCCTGCTTTCATATAGGTCATTAATTTCTAGGTCTATGTCTACCTATCCCTTTATTCCACCCTTCAGTACCTCCATGAAGGTGTACGATTGGCCTTCGCATAGCCCTAACCTACGGTTCAGGTACTTTCACACTGCTAAAGCAACATATAGAACAGGTTTCCATGATATGCTTAAGTGTTTAATTATCTTACTAAACAATCACAGTTAGCACTACGTAAACATATATTCTTACTTATGTTTGATTAACCAACGTAATTACATATATTTGTGCATCACATGAGAATTGTAAATGAAATCCATACACAATCTGACAAGACAAATTAATAGGAGACAAATACATAGAATTTGTAGAATACTTCTCTTTATTGATATCTTCATATTTTTATAGACTCTATCCACCCTGTGCACACACCTGCAGGGGTTTGCGCACTCAACTACAGACTTCTACCCTAAGCCTTTACGCTCTCAGCTGCAGAGCCTTTACCTATGCTATGACCTGAAACTTAGGCTTCTCTCTTTATCACTCAAGACTTCTTCTACAACTTATTACTCATCAGAACTACTTAGAGATTACTTAATTATCTCGTTTTATACAATCCCATGGTCTGTGGACTATGGGTAGATCTTTTACAGACGACTTTTTTTACAAAATAAGGGCAAAGAAACCTTTATGCCTCATGACACCTCCACTCTATGTGACCACAAAATCTGAAGTCTTTACAACTTTATTACAAATTTTTACCCAAAACATGGGCTCCTAGCCTCAAAACTATCCTTGGGGGATGCCATTCCCAACAACTACTCACACTCTCACTATAGGAAGGGAAAAGAAAGTAAAAAAGTAGTCCCTTTTCCTATTTACCACTAGATTTATACATTACATAAGATATGCCAGTAACTGGACCTTATCCTGAGGAACAGAAGATCCTCAACGTTTCATGCCCTGATTATTAGATCTTTTAGTAGCAATCTGTAACTTGTTGAGTTATCTTATATGTATCCTAAGCTTGGCTTTTGTAGCTGAAATAATGATTGTCTATACTTGGAACTTGCGACTCAACCAAAGTAACAAAAATCATCCAGTCAAGTTGTCTTGCACATAGATTAACTAAATTTAAGACCTATAACATTAAAAATATGTAATTTATTAAACAATGTGTTTACCATTTTTTCGTTGTTCCTTTCTCGAAAACTTCCTCAAACTATGAGTAAATTCATTGAAAACATATCATTAACCAAGGTAATAAGAAGGAAAATATACCTTTTTCTCGACACAACATACTCCCCCAATCTTACCTTTTTGCATGTCCTCATGCAATAAGATGATTGATATGCAACAAACTTAAGAAATATGTTGGATAAGTATCTTCCTTATAAAGTCAGAAGCCATTTTTATTTTGAAGCACTTCAAAAGCTCTAGCTTCTTGTCATTCAGAGAGCTCATATTCATAATGGTGTTCTTTAGGGAGATACTAGATGATAGGACCTTTTCTCATGATTAGATTTTTGTAATGTACCAGTCTTGTAGTAGTTGCTTTAAAGTTCCTGTAATTAAAGGGTTCCTGATTTTTTATCTCATTGGGGGATGCACTCAACCTTTATTTTTCAGCCTAGAGCACCTCTTCCCTTATTTCCTTAAAATATTCAAGGCCCAACCTAATGGTATCTTTATGAATAGGGGCTAAAGTAGACACAACTCCATTTTCTTCCATAAATCTCTTATGTTGTATCAATGTTCGAAGGGCACTTGTAGGTTTACCTCTAACACAAAGATATAATCCATTTTGTCCTTTCTAAAAAATAGTATATGCCTTGACCCATTTAATTTTATTTTTTCCAAAGGATCTAAAGGCTTGGAACTGGACATCTCCAATCAAAGGACTAGGATTTCCATCCCTTTCATCCTCCAAAAAGAAATTGTGTAAATATAATTCACACAAAAAGGATTTCAGATCCTCATTCTGTGCTTGAAAACATTTAACAAAATCATAAATGGAACCAAATTCAAAATATTGACCCGATCTCACAGCTTTAATCTTTAACAACAGGTATCATTCAAGCAAAAATAATGCATAATTCCTGGCAAGATGTCTGCAAGCTAATGCATCTGAGTAGATGGAACAAATTGTCTTGATCTTCTCCAAACATTTTTGGAGTTGAGCTTGTGCTTTGTCTACCTTTTTATGTTCTTCTTTTAGATTGGAATAGATCTAATGTTCTATGGTAGTCAATTCATTGAAAGTTTTCAATAATTCTTGGTACTCTACCTAGGGCATGACCTTACCTTGATATTTCTTGAAAGTCTGTTGGGACTTTGCCAATTCCATATGAAAT
This sequence comes from Pinus taeda, assembly GCA_000404065.3. Classification (NCBI taxonomy): domain Eukaryota; kingdom Viridiplantae; phylum Streptophyta; class Pinopsida; order Pinales; family Pinaceae; genus Pinus; species Pinus taeda. The sequence continues at coordinate 149,208 of APFE030725162.1, forward strand.
ATTTGAATGGTGGCATCTGTAATTAAAGCATCATAAAGAGGTATAATATCAATTTGGCTATCCTCATTGCAAGTCATTATTGAATATGTCTGAGTGGCTACTTTAGCAGATTTCACAAATGGACAAAAATATTCTTATGTTCCCATAGAACTAGTACAGATATCCTTAGTCTGAGTTTCAACCATGTTAGTGTAGGTTTCTTTAGTTTGAGTCCCCACCAGATTAGTACCAATTCCTTCAGTCCATTTTTAAACAGAGTTGAAAAGTTTATCACTCTGAGCCCCATTTGTATTGAGTCCCACCTTTTACTTGTAAGCCTTACTGGAATCCCTTAACAACTTTCTAAGTTGTTTTATTTTCCTCCCCAGTTTCTTATTTTTCTATCTCAAAATCTTCATCCTGTGATTATCTCTTTTCTTCATCTCTCCAGTGGATTTTTCAACTGACAGAGAGGGAACAACAATTATATTTTTATAAATGGGAGAAATTTCAAAATATTCACGGCCTTGATCAAGTGGAACTATGTCACCTGAGTTGTCTTCTGACTGCTGGTGTTCTGGAGATAAAAAAATAGTGTTTTCTATAAAAAAAAAATTAGTTCTTCCACTTCCTGCATACTTCTGGCATCTTCTGAAGAAGGTAATATTTCTGTGTCATGAGAATTATGGGTAGAGGTAGAATAATTATGGGTGTGAGTCTATTCTAGTGGGTTTTCATAATAACCCACATCTTCAAAGAGAGTCCCAAAATTTTCAAAAACTCGAGCTACTTTCTCCTCATAATCCTAGGGCAAATCGACCTATTGTCTGACAAGAGATTCATGGGATGGTTCTGCATACACAATATGCTTAGTAAAATTTCTACGTTGGGTTATTCGGTTAGACCTTATATGCTTCAAAGGAAAATATGCCAAGACATGAGCTACTTTTTTCTTATGCTTTCTTGGACCTTGAGCTTCTAGAGCTTGGTTTTCTTTCTCTGTCTGAATATTTCCCCATTCAGGTTGGGAAATATCTGCTTTGGCTACTCATTTCTCGTTTCATGCATCCCTTCTAAGGGTGGTTCATTAGGACTTATAAAATTATCCCATGCTAATTGTAGCTAGGTCAATTCCCTCATGAATACCAATTTAATCAGACCATGATGACTGGCTATATCATTGCGTTTTTTTATCTTTCCTTACTCTACTAACAACCTCATGAAATAAAAAGTTTTGAAAAAATGACATGTTTATTACTATTTTTGTTCCAAAGATGCTAGTAGTTTAAGATGTTGAGGTCTCACCATGTCATGGAACCCATCACATTTAATATACTTCTGAAATACTATGGATAATTCTCGCCATGGCTCACCCAATGAAGGATGGTGAAGACCCCTACCTTTCTGAGTGAATTCCTCCCTAGGTTTTGTGAATAAATTCATGGCTTCTTGAAGTGAATTATGTTTTTCCACCCATTTTATCCCTTCTGTAGGAAGACCAGTGGCCTCTGCTAGGATCATTGCAATAACTAGTATTGCCTACCTTGGACTATTGTGCCTTCATCACTTAAATTCAACAGAAATTCCAAGGCGATATCGACATCAAACCCATGTAACCGAGAAAGGTACTGTGACCATGCTACCTACTCTAGAATCTCATGAGATTTCTCTGTAGTATATAGTAGAGTAGGTTCATTACGGACATATTTTCCGCCCATATTTACTAGTTCATGAAATAGATGCAGTTCCTGCATGCAAAGCTACTAAACCCAAAATCTCGTGGTGAAACAACATATATTATGTTACATTCAGGATTATATTGCAAAGAAATATTTAGTATGGAATTTTGTTGAATAAACCCCATCATGTCATACACATGGTATGGCCTTCCCCATGACATTTTAATCACGTGAAAAAGTATACATATACAAAGGCATTAATGAAATGGGAATCAGTTAGATCGTGTGTAGCTAGATGGGGAATAAAACGCAGTAAATGCAGGGCGCATTAATGGCTATAAATCATCATGATACTTAAAGCATGTGGGATTATTTGTATCATGAAAATAGATTTCCTTTTGGAGAATAATAAATAATGAAGTCTCACATAATACCTTTAAGACTATCACTGCTTCTGTTTGATGATCGGAAAATTTTGAGTTGTTCATATGACATGAATATGCCACCTGTAATAGCTATTAAAAATATACACACTAACTATGGTGATATCTACCTCTTATTTTTAACAAAAATATCCTAATGGAATAATAAATATGTGTCAATTTAGGTTATACTTCAATAGCACATGTAGAGCTACTGCTGCCAGATGGCGTCGATAGCCTTGAAAAGGTTGCCTTTTAAGCCTCAAATGAGCCAGTATCCTTAAATTAAAATGATTCTCCCAAAAAAAGGCTATTGTTCGGGCATGATGACTAGATAGCAACAATGTCAGTCACAAAATCATAACAAATTGAACAAGCCAACTCGTGATGAGACCTCTTTTCTTTTGATAGTAGTGTCAAAAGGCCATTACCCTCATTTGGTGGCCATGATGGGAATGTCACTTATGTTAATCTCCTATTATAGTGGTAGGATAGATCATGATGAGACACCCTATTATTTTGAGAAAAATCAACTTGGCATATTTCAACAATTTTTTTATTTATTAAGGGAGGCTAATCAACTCCTTAAGAGTTAGGGATGGTGTAAAAAGTAAAAAAAATGCTAGATAAAAAATGCCTTGGTTCTTTTATTATATTTTTTAAGAGAATCACCATTTGAGTGTATAAGAAAGAGAAACCTAGTATGGTGGTTATAAATCATGAGTAATTTATGAAACCCGTAATAGGGTTTTCTTTTCTTGGCCGATATTTGATGGTGATATTGAACTGCTACAATAACAAAAGCCATCAATTTATTTTCCCATTGGTGATTGGTTTATTATCAATATACATGATAGCAAAGTGGCCAGTATATAGGAAAACTATATATCTTGTTATTTAATGTTGAACTTTATGGATACCATATATAATAGCTAAAATTTTTTTCACTATTGTTGTATAGTTTAAGGGGTAAGATTTTCGCTAATGTAACAGATGGTGTAGGGTTTCCTATCCTCTTCTTGTCCAATAATAGTGCCTATGGTCGTACCTGATGCATGTGAGGATATGTGAGAAAGTAACCCTCAGTTTGGTCCTTGCAATACTTGTTAGGTCGCTATAATACCAGTCTATTCCTACATTGTTATTAGTGTAGCACACTTATTGTTATTGTTGTGCCCCATAGAAGCCCACTATTTCGTCATTATTATTACTGTAGCGCCCTTATTGTTATTGTTTTGCCCCATAGAAGCCCATTATTGTTTTTTTTCCACTGGAAAAGAAGCCCATTATTGTTATTGTGGTTCCCTTACATTATTATTATTACGTCGACTCTGATTGTATTGTGACGCCTTAGACTCCCATATATAGAGAGGAGGTCGTGTCATTTGAATCATCCAAGAATTGTTCACTTGTGTCATGTAAAGGAGGTTTCTGTGTCAAAGAGGCTTATTTATAGGTTGTTGATCCTTTCTATATTTTTGTGAGTTTGTTTCATAACATTTGGTATCAAAGCTTTGGATTCTAGGATTTCGCTGCTCCAAATAGGTCATCATGGAATTTTCACTATCACATTTCTCTATGAAATGTCAAAAGCTAAAAAAAAACCCATTTGCTCATAAATCTCTTTGAACCTCTGGTCCAAATTTTAGATCTTTTCTCACTAAATTTTCAGAGATATGATCTAAGAAATTTATGATTTTTTCAAGCTCTAGAATTCCATCTCAAACAGGTCATCATGGAATTTGCACTATAAATTTCTTTCTATGAATATTCAAACTCTAAAAGTAAAATCCATTTGAGCAAAACTCTTGGTGAAGCTCGGGTCTAATGTTTATATCTTGTTTCGCTATAGTTTTGGAGCTATGATCCAAGGAAGTTAGGTTTTTTCTAGGATCCTGAATTACATCCCAAACAGGTGACCTGAAAAATGTAATAACTTTCTCTCTGAGTATCAGATTGACATTTAATAAGAAGTTACAGAAATAGGATGGACTATATCTTTTGATGTAGAATTTTTAGGTCTGAAGGTGGAAATAGTGATACGTGACACTTCGTACAATTCTCCTATTTTGAAGAAGTCTATAATCAAGTCAGTGTGGGAGATGTGGCCTAAGTATTTCTTGGAGACTCCAACCTTAATCTGACCTATGGGGCTAGAAAGAGATTTTAGAGAGCTACCATTGGACAAAATTGTAGACCTTGGAGATACGAAATTGCAGAAATACAAAAAATTCAATATCGACCTCCTACAAAGCAAAAAAAAAGGTGTGTAATCTTTTAATTTTTTTTTCATAAGTTTGTTTTGAAAAAATAGTTTGAAGTAATTCAAAAGGGAATAGTGAATCATAATTAGCATTAATTTATTCCCAAAGAAATAAAATGGAAACACCTAGTAAGCAACCCACATGCTCCACTATGACACATGAAGAAGAGGAAGAAACACAACATGAAATATCAAAATTGCAAGACCAAATGCAACAAATTATTCTCTCACAAAAAGTAACAAAAAAGGAATTGGAAGCCATGATGAATGTTAAGATAGATGGTATAAAAGGGGACATTTTATTTTTTAATGATGGTTTAAAATAAAACATGGAAGCAATGATGAATGTCAAGATAAAAGGATTGAAATAAAGTTTGGAAAAGTTGCTACAAGAAAGGTCTCCCATCGGTGACAAGGCATTCGATGAAAATCATGATGAAGACAAAAGAAATATCAATCATGATTTTAGAGACTCCCATGTGGCATTTAAGAAACATCACATTCCAAAGATAAATATGAGGAATTTTGATGGCAAAGATCCGGTAACTTGGATAATACTGATGGAGCAATATTTTGATCTACAAGATGTGAAACCCTCACAAAATGTAAGTATTACATCATTATATTTAGAACCCAACAGTTTGTATGGATGGCTCTTTTCTCATAAACGACTTGTCACCTAGTCAACTTTTATGGAATAAATGATAGCACATTACGAAGATACAATGAGAAACACCTTCTTTAGTCAATTGATAAATCTCAAACAAATGGGTTTAATGGTGGAGCACATTGAAGACTTCTAAAAATTGAATATTAGGGTAACTGATACTCTAGAGTATTATAGGATTAATGTATTCATAGGGACTTTAAAATATAACATTTAACATGAGGTTTGCCATTGTGAACTTGATTCCTTGGAGAAGGCATTCAGGGTGGCAAGAAAAGTTGAAAGAAAAATTATGTCAACAAGGAAGTCTACCAATCACAACTATAAGGATGGAAGTGTTACTCATCCTAGCCTTCCACAACCTACAAGTTTGACACCACAAAGATTGGAGGAAAAATGAGCAAAAGGGATTTGTTATAGTTGTGATAAAAAATACACTAAAGGTCATAAGTGTGCTGAGAAGAAATAATTCTACATAGATTGTGAAGAGGAGGAAGAAAAGGAACAAGAAAGGTCGAAACAGGAGGATATACAACAAGAATAAACACTAGAGAAAAAATAAATGAATCCGACTATATCTTGTAATGCATTAGCAGGAATTACCACCACTCCTCAAACTCTTAAGATAGAAGGAAATATCAAGAAGAGAAAATGTAATAGTGTTGATTGATTTAGGTAGTACCCATAATTTTATTCATTGTAAGATAGCAAAGAAATAAAATTTCTTCCTATATCCATCACTAGAGTTTCAAGTGATGGTTGCAAATGGAGGAACCATAAATTGCTCTGGAAAGTTCCATAATATCAAGTTATCCATGGGAGAATATCTATTGAATAGTCCAATGCTTTCCATTCCAGTGGGTGGTGCTAATTTTGTACTAGGAGTCCAATGGTTACAATATTTGGGTACAATAACTTTTAATTTTTAAGAACTTTTCTGGAAATTTTTTGGGAAGGAAAGGGCATTGAATTAAGGGGTATCATAGGGAAACTGATAAAGATACTCAACTCTAATAGCATGAAAAAGACTATAAATAAAGAACAGTAGGGCATAGTTACACACTTATATTCTCTAGAGGTTCAAACATCAAAATCATTTATTTCGCAAAACCTCCAAAAAGCCTTGGACAATCATTCCAAGGTGTTTGAGACTCTGTTGTGGCCACCAACAACCCCCCTCCTTATTTAGTGTTAGCAATAACATTAAACAAAGGGGGACCTTTAGTAAAAAAAAAAAAAAAATCCTTTTTTGTATTGAACTCCTTAGAAATATATCGCATCGCGAGAAGAGAGTAAAACATTTCTTTATGAGCACTATAAAAAATGCGAAAAAGTGACGCAAAATCCATCGCATCGCATACATCAAGAAGCGCCCATAAATGAAGATCTTGAGAATTCTCCGATGGCCGATATGCGACATCGCATATCACAACATCGCATAAGCAGCACACAATAGCTTAACATGATCTGCGATCTTGCGATGAATGCGATCTTGCGATAATTGCGATGTTGTGATGAATGTGATCTGCGATCTGCGATCTACGATCTGCGATATTGCGATCTTGACGAAAATGCGATAATACGATAATGAAATGCAAGTTGCAAGAACCGCTCATTGCAAATTTTTCTCGGCTCAACATTTAAGAAAAGTTGTCCATAAACCAAAAATTGGGCACGTGCCTTAAACGAAATTAATGAACGTACTCCAAAGCGTTAATGAAGGACAATTTTATGTTTTTTGAATAGTCAGTTCATAATGGGTGGCATTATTTTTTGCATTCGTAGAGCTTAGAGCTTTCACGTCAATATTTATTGTTGTAACTCTTTTTCCTTTGCGAAAACTGCAGGAATGAAAAACAGGAAACAACATGGAGCAATGCGCAGGAAACATCTAAGGAAAAAGGGAAAGAATCAATGCTCGGAGACAGAGAAGAGATGCCCTCATAAACGAATGCCACATGTGGCGGAACCATAGGTTCCAAAGAATTACTGAATAGATGCTGATATCAATAGGCGATCCGATGCTCAGGGTAAAAATCTCACAAAAAACAACATGTTTACAAAATTCTAAAAAAGCTTACACTTGGAAAAGGAAAAGGCGCTACAGACAAAAAAACGCATCAGAAAATTGTTCAGAAATCAAAGTCCCTAACTTGCTTAGTCATTCGCAAGTCCGGAAGCCAAGATAGCAAAAGCAGAAGCAATTTGAGGGAAATTTTGGATTTTACCAAGTATATACGCAGTGAAATCACCTGGCAAAAGGATGATCCCCAAAAATATCTTCTAATTTACTAAAAAATAGTGCCAGAAATTGCCATTCCTATTTGCTTTACTCAAACAAAAGCAGAAAGCAACCAGCCGACTCTTCCCAGGCAAATGATGAATGCTTACAACATCAAGGAGTAAATGCAGAAATAGTTAGGAATTAGATTCAGTTTTTAGAAATAAGTTTTCTTAGAAAGAGGGCGGCCATTTAAAACACCGTATCCTAAATTTATTTAATTAGGTTATTTAGTTAACAGTATTTAAACCCTTTTCATGCATTTATAGAAGGGTCCAGAAATTTGTCAAAAAACTTATCCTCAGAACATGCACTTTTGCACCCTCAAAGGAGGTTTTGATGAATGAAAGGATCGAGATTTATTGATGTTTGCATTTGATATCTGCTACTGATGTTTCACTTCTGTACTCTTAGTAGATATTAGAACAAGCAAAGATAAATCATAGCTTCTGGAAGCTTATGAGTAGGACCAGTCATAAATGGTACTTTTATCTCTTGATCATTTCTGCTTATATTCTTAAAGAAATATACAATTTTTAGTTGTATATATGTTATTACATGAATGTTTGTGTTACCATTTGGCACTTTTGTACGGTGGAGCCATTTATTTATGTTTAATGTGTGAATAACTTATTATGCGATATGTTGTTCACAACTTTTTTGCCTAACTTTTTATGCAAAGTAGTTTATCTTAATTGATTTCTATTCTTATAATTTATGAATAATATTTATTACCAGTTATTATTTGAAATCTCTTTAGATCGCACAATAGAAGAATTACATCCCAGGTTAGCATAGATTAGATGTGATGTTTTCATTAGATTACAGTAGCATAGAGTTAGACTAAAGTAGCTTAGATATGAACTTTAGATCAGCAACACCCAACTCTACACACACACACCCTTAGATTGGGAAACTGGTCCCATTATCCCCAGTTGGACTCACTATACCAAACAGATAAGGAGCTGTCAACCAAGGTCCGGACCGGGTGAGTATCCCCCTTGTTGTCGACCTGATTTTCAGGGCTTCAACATATTTGGCGCTAGAAGGAGGGCTAAAATATGAATGGCACCTGAATCTAAACCTAAATATTGTTCTGAGAGTAAATCGCCCTCATCATCTCCCCCAATTTCCCCAGTATGTTTAATTCCAGAGTCAGAAGTCGCTCGAGTATCAAACGCTACTACGCACCCTAATATTTCAGACTGATCTATCATTAAACCCCCTGAAGTGGAATCCTTGATTCACAAACTTCAGGGATTTTTCATTTCTCCTTAGAGGTCTGATAAATCTCAAAGAAGTGTCACTTCGCAGTACAATCCTACTCATCCCCTAACCAGGTTAAAGAGTGAAAAATTTGGCATTCAACCAACTGATTTGCCTCTTCCCACCAGGAAAAGAGCGAGGAAATTACCACTAGAGTCTAACAGTGAGACTCTTTCATCTACATCAGTCATTTCAACTACCTCACCGCGAAGTCAACCACCCACGCCTCCATTCCAAACCATCATCCATCCATCTACCAGAACTCCCACAACCCCTCTTCAATCATCTACGATCATAGTATCTTCATCTTCCCAGCCGCGGGGATCATCTTCTGCACTTTCCTCTACTAGCAGCTCAACGATGGCCCAGTCTCCATGGAACAACCCCGGGGCAGTTTTAATGCCTACGCCCTTGAGCCCAATACCAGCCCATCCTGAGAAATGGTTGCCCAAATTCAATCCTGAAGCAAGCATGCTAGCAGAAGAACACATAAACAATTTCATGCTTTCTATCAATCTCAACGGAGTTACTAATGAAGACGTTGTTGTTCGGATTTTTCCCTATACAATGCAAGGAACAGCTGGGTCATTGTACTTTTCATTACCCTCCGAGTCTATCACAAGTTGGGATATCTTCCAGAATCAGTTCCTCACCAAGTTTGGTGATGACAGATCAACGACAACGTTAATCAATGACCTATCCAATCTTAAAGCCAAAGCTATAGAACCTATCAAAGATTTCAATTTACGGTTCAATAAAATTCTCAACAAAATTCCTACTGCTTCCCGACCCAGCGAAGAAGTACGATCAAACGCAACAATCTTCGTGGACAGAGAAAATAAAACAACCTTAGTTGAAAACATGACAGAGGCGATAGCAGTAGAGAAACACGTAATAGCCCTGGAAAGAAGATCCGCGATAGAAGAACGTAAATCTAAAAAAGTCACCTTTAAAGAAGACTCCAAAAAGAAACAAACTAAAGACCCTTTCGATTTGGAAGGATTGCATAAAGTTTTAAAAGCTATGTCTAATGAGATGGTTGACATAAAAAAACAAGTAGCAGAAACTTCTTCAAAAAAGCCCTATAGAGCTTTTAAAAGTGGTCCTTCAACGGATATAAAACCACCCAATTCCATTTCAAATGTTGAATCCGAGGAAGAAGAAGAAGAAGAAGAAAGTGCCACTGAAGGGCAGACTGATAACGAAGAAGTTGTGGAATTACAAGGAATGTGGGATTTCATCCTCCCACAAGAAGAATATCAAGAAGTATTTCCAGTTAGCACACGAAGCAAAAACCAGCTTGATCCTCCCCAAACTACCCCTAAGCAGAAGAACACAAGCCCTACAACAAAAGATAAAGTTGCAACAAAGAAAACAACCACCAAAGCGACTCAATCTAGCCCAGTCCAAGCATATCAAACAACTCCATCAAAAACATTGATAGTGTCAGATGAAATGGAGTACAATATTATAGATGATATGAGAAAGACTAGGGCTAATATTACCCTTTACGAATTGAGCAAATTGAAACATCAATAGAAGATAATGATGAAAGAATTACATGCCGTACCCATTGCATCTTTGCCTACTACTGTACTCTCTCAAGCTTCCCACAACATGGGAAGACCTCCTACTAACGCGATCAATAAGATTGACCCAAATGAAATCGCCTTAATTGGAGGAAGATCAAGATCTTACACTCCCCCGTTTCTTCTCACTTATGAAATTTTCAACAAAAATGTGCACAATTGTTTGATAGATTCCGGTGCTTCATCGAATATTTTACCTAGATCAATATGTGCCAAGTTAAATGTTCAACCACAAAAATCCGCAGTGCGCATAGTTCAACTCGATCGATCTCAAGTCGAAGTGACTGGTGAACTTAATCAAGTAACCATAAGATTATCATCCAATCCGAAGATATGTCAGGTTATTGACATTCTAGTGGCCGATATCCCAGAATTCTATGGCCTAATTCTTAGCAGAGATTGGTCCGAGAAACTCCATGGATACTTTGCTACCGACTGGTCGCACATGTGGTTACCCTACAACGGTAAACCGAATCAAATAAAGGTTGAACGAGAGTTACACCAGAAATACATAGTAACGAAATTGGAAGGAGAAAATGAAGCAATAACTTATAACAACAGTATCATAGGCAATTACTCGGTAGATTCTTTTCTCGGCAATTTCAATGCTCACACATCACCCTACTTAGAAAATTTAGTTTTGTCCCAAATCGAATTTTTTTCCCAAACTGATAGTTCAAAGTGTGTTAATTTTTTAGATAAACCTGTAAATACATCTTTGTTTTGGAAATTATATTTTGATGGCTCTAAATCTAAAGGAGCAGGAGCACGATGCGTTCTGATTAGTCCAGAAGGAAATAAGAGCATGCTTACATGCAGACTCGAATTGAATTGCACAAACAATACAACAGAATACGAGGCCTTGGTGCAAGGCCTGTACAAAGCAATCGGGTTGAATGTCAAGTATCTTCAAGTCTTCGGAGACTTTGAAATTGTCGTCAAACAGGTACGTAACACTACACATTGCTTATCTGGTCATTTAAAACACTATCAATCTTTAGTACAAGATCTGACTGAACATTTCATAGCATTTAATATTTCTTCAATCCCGAGACTCCAAAACGCAAGCGCAGACCTTTTGGCTAACATAGCCTCTAAGCTTATTCCCTCCGAAGATTTTAGTCCAGATAGATTCTCAATAGAATTAATCTTTAGACCGTCCATCCCTGACAACGTTACAAATTGGAGAGTATTCAATGACGATCCTGATATTGTAAATTTCATAACTTCTGAAGGATCCTACTCCAATCAAATAATTGACGAAGACCATCACGATCGACAAATACAACCAAATAGCACTGATAGTGCTATACCTAAATCGGTGGTTAAGTTAGAAGACTTATACGATTTGAAAATCGGTTTAAAAGGTCTACCAATTCAAGCTCTACAGTCCAACTCTGAACTACGAATTAGTAAACCTAGGGACCGATGATAAACCACAAAACGTTAACCTAGGCCTCAGCCTAGTCCCTGAAGAAAAACTAGCGTATATTCATATTTTGAGACAATATAAAAATTCTTTTTCCTGGAATTATGATGAACTAAAGATATACAACACTTCTATCATTCAGCATACTATTCCTATGATCAATAACGAAAAACCTGTCCAACAGAAACTGAGAAAAATCCACCCCAATTTAGAAAATCAGATAAAAACTAAGCTAAATAAGTTATTGAAAGCCAGAATAATTTTCCCCGTCAGACATTCCAAATGGGTCTCCAATTTGGTACCCGTTAGAAAGAAAAACGGAGATATTAGAATCTGCATCGATTTCCAGAATCTTAACAAAGCCTGCCAAAAAGACAATTTTCCTCTTCCACCTATGGAACAAATACTATAGGCAGTAGCAGGCTCAAAACTGAGGTTTTTCTTAGATGGATTTTCAGGATATAATCAAGTCCTAGTACGTCCCGATGATCAGTTGATAACCACATTCAGAACTAAATGGGGCACATACGCATATCGGAAAATGCCATTTGGGTTGATCAATGTTGGCGCTACATTTCAAAGAGCTATGGACATCGCATTCAAGGGTTTAGTCAATAAGTCTGTAGTGATTTATTTGGATGATATAACAGTGTACTCCAAGAAGCGAAGCGATCATATCAAAGATTTAAAACAAATCTTTCAACAATGTTTAAGGTATGAAATTTCACTTAACCCAAAGAAATATTTTTTTGCATTAAGTGAAGGAAAACATCTAGGATTCATAGTGTCAAAATCTGGTATTCACATTGATCCCAACAGAATCAAAGAAATTTCTGAAATATCCCTACCTCATAATAAAAAAACCATGCAATCTTTCCTTGGTCAAATCAATTTTGTAAAGAGATTCGTTCCAGATTTTTCACGAATTGTATCTCCTTTGCAAAACATGATTAAAAAGAATTCAAATTTTAAATGGGGTCAAGATGAAAATGAAGCATTCAACCTAATCAAGCAAGCTATTATTAATGCTCCGTCTTTAGCAACCCCAAAATTTTCAGAATCTTTTACTTTATACAATTTGCTTTAGAGAAATCATATGCTGCGATTCTAACTCAAGCAAATCAAGAAAAAGCGAAAGCTCCAATCACATTTTTTAGCTCAAATTTACAAGGTGTTGAACTCAATTATTCTGACGTGGAGAAACAGGATTATGCCATTTTCAAAGCTGTCAAATATTTCAGACCTTTCTTACTTAAAACCCATACTAAGGTCATAGTACCATTTCCAGCGGTAAGAAATATTCTAGTACAAAAGGATGTGGGTGAGAAAAGAGCCAATTGGATCACTGCTTTGTAGGAATATGACATTGAAATCAAACCAACAAACATTGTAAGAGGTCAAGGCTTCTGCAAAATTTTGGCTGGAGCATCGCAAATTTCTGAAAATTCATCTGAAGAGGTACAAGTGTGTGAGGTAAGCCTAAACGATGCAGAATCATTGTACGCTGACATCATTTATTTTCTTAAGAACGGGTATGCTCCAACACACCTTGATCACACTAAGAAAAGAGCTATGAGATTAAAAGTTAAACAATATCAGCTCATAAATGATATTCTTTTTAGAAAAAATTATGATTCTGTTCTTCTCAGATGTCTGGAAAAAGCTGAAGCTGAAAAGGTTTTGCAGGAACTCCATGATGGACCAGTAGGCGGACACTACGCTGGAGATGATACTACACATAAAATCTTACGTGCAGGATATTACTGGCTTACGCTGTTCAAAGACTCAGACAGTTACGTGAGGAAATGCCAAGTCTGCCAAACTACTGCTGGGAGACAAAGGAAACCGTCCCTGCCACTACAGTCGGTAAACATCGAGCAACCGTTTTCTCAGTGGGGCTTAGACATAATAGGTGAGATCGTTCCTCACTCTTCTAAGCAGCGTTGATACATCCTCACGGCAACAAATTATTTTACTAAATGGGTAGAAGCAGTTCCTCTCAAGATAGCTAATTCTGGAAATATTATTGAATTCATAGATCAATTTATAATCACTAGGTTTGGATTGCCATCAGCTTTAATGTTTGATAATGCATCATACTTTTCTGGAAATGCAATGACGGAATTTTCACTTAAAATAGGGTTCAAACTAAAATATTTTGTCAATTACTATCCGCAAGGTAATGGGTTAGCTGAGTCAACAAACAAAAACCTAATCAGGATTATTAAAAGAACAGTTGACCAAAACCAAAAGAATTGGCATAAAGCGTTGATAAATGCTCTATGGGCAGATAGAATAACGAAAAAAGCTTCGATCGACACTTCTCCCTTTAATTTAGTTTGTGGGAAAGAAGTGGTTCTTCCAACTCACTTAGTCATTCCCTCCTTTTCTTTAATACAATACATTGATGAAGTACCTACTCCCTCCATACAACTAAGATAAATGGAAATAATTAAATTAGAAGAACAACGAGAACAAGCTAAGAAAACCCATTCTCATCATCAAGCACTAATAAAATCCTCTTTTGATTCAAACATAATGACCAGAAAAAAATTTCAAATAGGAGATTTAGTTTTAAAATGGGATAATGCACATGAAGAAAAAGACAAACATACAGAATTTCGAAAGATGTGGCTTGGTCCTTTTCAGATTGTTGAAGTCATAGGTCCATCAACGTTTGTCTTACAGGATTTAGTAGGTAGAAGGGATTCTCTGCCTGTTAATGGACAAATCCTTAAAATATATTTTCCATAGAATATTATTCTTCTATTTTTTAGAATAAGTTCTATTTTTCTTTTCTTTTTTATAATAAAACCAGTTGTGAATGGTTACTATAAGTATTCGTGGAAAAGACACCAATTCTCTTTAAGATTTTGAGCTTTCCGCTTGTATAAACGACAAAATTTTAAAGAACTTGATCTTTATTATTGACATATACAGTTAAAAACTTTAGCCTAGATATGATGCTAGTTTCAACTTCCAAAAAATTTTGACGAAAGAAACCTTTGGCGAAGAATTTTTTTTATATCAACACAATGAAAGGTATCAATAACAAAATAGGGATTCTCTGTAAAGCAGCGATTTTCAAACTCTATTATTGTCATCTAGAGCTTTTTTAAGGAAAGCAATGACTTCCTCCCTATTAAAGAAAATCGCAACATTGAGAGGAACGAACCAAGAAGCACTATATCTTAAAGAATAAGAGGTCTCATCACGAGCCGACTTATCATGATCACAGATATTATAACTTGCTAACTTTGCCAATACTGTCCATCAAAACAGGGCGATGACTCAAGATTGTTAAAATCAAAAGACAAGGGGTCTCATCACGAGCCAACTTGTTCAGCAAGAGTGTAAATCAAGTGTATGACTGTGTCATAATTTGGCTACGAAACCAAGACATTGTTCTTTAAAAAAAAAAAAAAAAATAGTGTAAATGCAGGTTTTTCCTTTGAAAGTTGTAGATCACCTTGAGCAGGATAAATGAACATTACTGGGTAACAGGTAACCCTGTCGAGGCTATGGACGTCTGCTGGCAGCAGAGGCTCTACCTACAACAAACGAGCATATTTTAAAGGCTGGCATACAGAGAAGACTTTATTTTATCCTTACAAGACCAAGTAATGGCTGATGTAAATACAAGGACAAGTCTGAGGAAGTAAACAATTAGAATAAAAAGAGGTTGAAATAGAATATCATTGATAGAATAAAGTATAATGCACTCTATTTGTCCATAACAAAGTTTAGATTTATGAAAATTTTTCTGTTTTGGAAGTAAGTTTCAATAGGGAAGAAGAGATAACTGGTTCTTCCAAGTGAATCGCCATTGTTGTGGCCACCAACAACCCCCCTCCTTATTTAGTGTTAGCAATAACATTAAACAAGTGGGGACCCTTAGTAAAAAATTAAAAAAATTCTTTTTGTATTGTACTCCTTAAAAATATATCGCATCGCGAGAAGAGAGTAAAACATTTCTTTATGAGCACAATAAAAAATGCAAAAAAGCGATGCGAAATCCATCGCATCGCAAACATCAATGAAAATATTGATAATTCTCCGATGGCCGATATGCGACATCGCATATCGCAACATCGCATAAGCAACATGCAATAGTTTAACATGATCTGCGATCTTGCGATAAATGTGATCTTGCGATAATTGTGATGCTGCGATGATACGAGCTGCGATATCGCGATCTTGACGAAAAATGCGATAATGTGATAACGTAATGCAGGTTGCAGAAATTGCCCATCACAAATCTTCCTCGACTCAACATTCAAGAAAAGCTGTCCATAAACCAAAAAATTGGGCGCGCGCCTTAAACGAAATTAATGAACGTACGCCAAAGCGTTAATGAAGGACAGTTTTATGTTTTTCGAAGAGTCAGTTCACAATGGGTGGCATTATTTTATGCATTCGTAGAGCTTAGAGCTTTCGCGTTAATATTTATTGTTGTAACTCTTTTTCCTTTGCGTAAACTGCAGGAATGAAAAACAGGAAACAACATGGAGCAATGCGCAGGAAACATCTAAGGAGAAAGGGAAAGCATCAATGCTCGGAGACAGAGAAGAGATGCCCTCATAAACGAATACCACATGCGGCGAAACCACAGGTTCTAGAGCATTACTGAATAGATGCTGATATCAATAGGCGATCCAACACTCAGGGTAAAAAGCTCACAAAAAACAACATGTTTACAAAATTCTGAAAAAGCTTACGCCCAGAAAAGGGAAAGGCGCTACAAACAAAAAACACATCAGAAAGGCCCAGATCAATGAACGGAGGTAGTTTTCGATTCGTGATTAGCTCGCTAAGAAAATTGTTCATAAATCAAAGTCCCTAACTTCCTTAGTCATTCGCAAGTCCGGAAGCCAAGATAGCAAAAGCATAAGCAATTTGAAGGAAATTTGGGATGTTACCAAGTATATACGCAATGAAATCACCTGGCAAGAGGATGATCCATAAAAATATCTTCTAATTTACTAAAAAATAGTGCCAACACTTGCTATTCCTATTTGCTTTACTCAAACAAAAGCGGAAAGCAACCAGCCGACTCTTCCCCGGCAAATGATGAATGCTTGCAACATCAAGGAGTAAATGCAGAAATAGTTAGGAATTAGATTCGGTTTTTAGAAATAAGTTTGCTTAGAAAGAGGGAGGTCATTTAAAAAAAAACCGTATCCTAAATTTATGTAATTAGGTTATTTAGTTAACAGTATTTAAACCCTTCTCATGCATTTAGAGAAGGGTCCAAAATTTTTTCAAAAAACATATCCTTAGAACATGCACTTTTGCACCCTCAGAGGAGGTTTTGATGAATGGAAGGATCGAGATTTATTGATATCTGCTATTGATGTTGCACTTCTGTACTCTTAATAGATATTAGAACAAGGAAAGATAAATCATTGTTGCTTGAAGCTTATGAGTAGGACCAGTCATAAATGGTACTTTTATCTCTTGATCATTTCTACTTATATTCTTAAAGAAATATACAATTTTTAGTTGTTTATATGTTATTACATGAATGTTTGTGTTACCATTTGGCACTTTTTTATGGTGGAGCCATTTATTTATGTTTAATGTGTGAATAACTTATTATGCGATATGCTGTTCACAACTGTTTTGCCTAACTTTTTATGCAAAGTGGTTCATCTTAACTGATTTCTATTCTTATAATTGCTGAATAATCTTTATTACCAGCTATTATTTGAAATATCTTTAGATCGCATAATAAAAGAATTATACCCTGGGTTAGCATAGATTAGATGTGCTGTTTTCATTAGATTACAATAGCATAGAGTTAGATTAAAGTAGCTCAGATATGAACTTTAGATCAGCAACATTCAACTCTACACACACACACCCTTAGATTGGGAAACTGGTCCCATTATCCCCAGTCAGACTCACTATACCAAATGGATAAGGAGCTGTCAACCAAGGTCTGGACCGGGTGAGTATCCCCCTTGTTGTCAACCCGATTTTCGGGGCTTCAACACATCTATATCTCTAGTAATTAGTAGAAAAAATTTGGTGGGATTAAATGGAAAAAATAGGAAATAGGCCAAACGTCAATAGGCTATAACTTTTAGCTAAGAGATTATATTTTTGGAAAATGAGAAGTCAATGGAAAGCTTGAGAAGAGAATAATTCAATCAACAACCTAGAAATTGAAATTTAGAAATACAATTTAAAAAAAATTCAAAGAACATCATTAGTGGCCTACAAGAGCATAAATATCCATGGTTCATAAAACAAAATTTTGTTTGAGTTTGATTTTCTGAGACTAATAGGAATTTTTGAATGCACATTGTAGAATATAGGTACAGGCATAATGGAGAAAGATGAGGATTAAATTCAACATAGAAATGTTGAAATAAAATAAAATGGAAACAGAGAGGGTAAGTTAAAGAATAAATAGCTACTGGAGACCATGGGAGTCTCGAGATGGAAGTGGTCAGCGATAAGGTTGATAATGAAAGATGATTAGAGGAGAAAAATCACCTCAACGCACAAATTTTGAAAATCCTAAATCATTTACATAAGCAAATAAATAAGGGATTAGATTCAACACATGCGGAGGAACAAAAATCTCAGGTCAAGAGGGAGAATGCCATAAATTCAAGGAATTGTAAGATTGTTAGTAGTCATTAGCACCAATCACCCAAAAATTAAACTAATAGGGCTACTATTTCAAGAGAATCTAAAAGTATGATCTCTAAATCTTATATACAAGTGAAGATTTGAATACCATACCTTTGGGCTCATTTGAATACCTAATTGGTATGGATTGTTTGGGAAAGCACTATGTTCTCCTAGACTACTATAACAAGGCATTCATTTTCCTTGATAAAAGAATTGTAGCAAAGACAAGCATAAGGGATTCCGAGTCTAGTTTCTATGAGGAAATATTAACCATGAAAATGAAGAAGAGTTTTAGAAATGGATGTCAGATTTATATAGCTCACGTGGATGAGGAAACCATAATCAAGGTGTTAAGCATTGAAGATGATCCAATACTAAAAAATTGAGGACTTGTTTGTTGGAATCCCAAGATTACATCTAAGAGGGATATTGACCTTTCCATAGATTTGGCACTTGGCATTGACCTAGTGTCTAAGACACCTTATAGGATGAGCATACCAAAGCTTAAAGAATTGAAAATGAAATTATAAAAGCTTTTAGAGAAGGATTACATACTCCCATGTGTGTCATGTTGGGATTCCCCATTTCTCTTTGTCAAGAAAATATGGTGTATTGAGATTGTACATAGACTTCAGGAAACCGAATAAGGTGACAATGAAGAAAAAATACTCTTTACTAAGGATAGATTATTTATTTGATCAGTTGAGAGGATCCAAAGTATTCTCCAAGATTGATATATGGTTAGGATATCATCAAGTAAGGATTAAAGAGGAGCACATCCACAAGATAGCCTTTAGAACTAGATATTGCAATTATGAGTTTGTGGTGGTACCATTTGGGCTATCTGATGCTTCAATTGTCTTCAAATGTCTAATGAATGACACTTTCAAGGTTATATAAACAAGTTAATCATTGTATTTTTGGATGATATCCATGTTTATTCAAAATTTGAAGAAGAACAAGAACAACAATTGAGGATGTTGCTAAAAGTGCTAAGGGAGCATCATATTTATGCAAATATAAGACAATGCTCATTTTATGAAATTAAAATTCATTATATGGGCCAAATAATTCTTAGAGGAAGGTGCAGAAATGGACCTCTAAAAGGTGAAATTCATTAGTGAGTGGAAAACACCAAAAAATGTTACTAAGGTTGGGTCCTTTAAGGGACTAGCAAGAATCACCAAAGGTTCATAGAAGGACATTCAATGATTGCACACCCTATAGATGCTTTGTAAAATAAGGGTGTTAGATTTGAATGAATTCATTATTGTGTAGAGGCCTTCCAAAATTTCAAAGAGATCCTAACAAGTATACCAATTTTAAAGATAGTTGATCCAAATGAAGAGTTTATTATGTGCATTGATGCATGCTAGGAGGTGCTTGTAGGAATCCTCATGCAAAATGGGCATGTGATATGCCATGAGTCAAGGAAGTTGAAGAAGCATGAGAGGAATTATTCCACTCATGGTTTGGAATTAGCAGCCACCATTGATGCTTTAAAAAAGTGGATACATTACCTCATGGGGAAGAGGCTCGAATTGAGAAGAGATCATAGTGGTCTGAAGAATTTGTTTGGAAAACAAACCTTAAATGCCAAAAAAATTAGGTGGATAGAAAATTTGGATGACTATGTTTTTGAAATCAAGCATATTAAAGGGAATGAAAACAAGGTGGCTAATACACACAACAAAATAAATCATATAATGCATGTGACAACCATAATTGTATGTAAAACCATTTTTAAAATCAAAATTTTAGAGGTTGCAATTTTATATAAGAAATACATGCAAATTAAAGAGAATATTCAAGACGGTAATATATAGCCACAACATAAATATTACAACCTATAAGAGGATGGGGTCCTCACATTCAAAAAAAAATTATGTGCCAAATTTTCAAGGCCTGAAAAATATGGTGCTAAGTGAGATGCATAATGTTTATTTGGGGTAGCATCGAATGTGATCTAGCCACGAAATTTGGGGGAGAGGTTAGGGAAAATGAGATATCCAATACCCAGAAAGGGTTTGGAAAAATTATAAACAATTTGGGAGTCATTAAAATAATTATTTTTAATGGAGTCCCTAACTATAAACTTAGGGAAATTAAAATATTAATATTAATATAAAACTATGTTATAATGGTCCAAAAGACATGGATCAAGCCAACAAGGTTGACACTGGGCTTCAGATTGTGCTGGAGAGGGATTTTGCGGAGCAGGCTTTCCGAATACCTGTTTTGAAAGAGAGGTATTGCTGCCAGATTTTTTATCTCTATCGGATTAGCTAGTTTGGCACCCAATGTACTCAGAATAGAGTTGCTTAATAATAAAACCCTTAGATAGCTGCACCAATTTTCCCGCATTGGGTTTTTCTGGGGACATTAGTCCAAAAATAATGGTGTCATTTGTGTGCTTGTTTTTGTTTCCTTCAATTGATGATCTGTAATATGTTGAGCATGAACTTGTATTTATTTTTAGTATTTAGCATGCACTTGTATCAGAGCGTGGTTGTAGATCACAGGAGAACTGAGGACATCAGCAAAGTAGAGCAACAACAGTGAAAAAAAACTGTCTCGAGTGACAAAAGTTGTTCCTAACAGAAAAGCTGCAAGGGAGGGGTGATCCAGTGCTTGGATCATCATGTTCGAGTGAAGAAGAGGCTGCACAGAGGTTGAAGGAGGCAAAGACAGGCTCACACAGAGCCATGCAGAGGCCAAGAGGGTCGACACAGTTGGTTGAGGGAGTTAGTTTGCTGGTGTTAGGACTACACAAAGCCTAGGAGCTCTCACCTTCAGGTTCCTGAGGTTTAGGAGGCTGTGGGTAAGTTGCAGAGTGGAGATGGTGGGGTACTATAGTCAGAATATTACCTAATAGGGCAAGGCCAAGGAGGAGAGAGTTTCTACCGAGGGTTTCTAGCTGAGAAATCCAGATCAGTGGTGCAGTTGTATAGACGATCAGAGTAGGGGCATCTCGACATCGACATAAGGGTTTCTAGGTGGGAAATCAAGGTTTAGAGGGAGTCACATCAAGAAATTTCAAGAGGGAAGTAGAAGAGTAGCATGACACTACACAGAGTAAGAGACCAAGAAAAACTGGACGGAGCCTCAAACTTCACAGTCTGGAAGGCAATAATCTTATTTGTACTTGACAGAAATCGTTTCAAGCACTTCACTTTACGGATGATAGAAATCCTAGTTGACCCAATTCATAACGACAAGTATGAGGAGGCAATGGCGAGGGCCAAGAGAATCATCCTTGATGGGGTCAAGGACCATGTAGTACCACACATTGCCGAGAAGGAAACAAAAAATGAGATGTTGGAGTCTATAAAGAAGTTGTACCAACATACTTCTGGAGAGACGGATGTTACTAGAAAATCAGTTGTGGTCATACTAGATGAAGAAGGGAGTACTAATCGACACCTTCCTCTGTTGACTGAATGAGATCCAGGATAGGCTAACTTCCATAGGGGCCACGCCGGATCAGGAATTGATGGTGAGAACAACCCTGAATGGAGTCTTAGAAGACTAGAAGGTATTTTTCTAGAGTATATTGGGCAGAGTGACCCTTTCAAATTGGGATGAAATGTGGGCAACTCTTTGCCAAGAAGAGATCAGAAGGCTAAGCAAGACAGGAAGCAGTGGCAAGGGGATCAGAGTCAAGTATGAGGAGGAGGGTGTTTCCCTAGCATCTGAGGGAAATCAAGAGAAGTGGAAGAAGAAGGAGCTCTCCAAGGTCAAATGCTTACACTATGGGGATCTGGGTCATTCTGTGACCCAGTGTCTAAGGAAGAAGGACAAGGGAGAGGCCTTCAAGACCACGACAATGCCAATAGGGCTAGAGAAGGAAGTGGTGACAAACGATTATTGTGCCATGAGTGCACACACGCCACTTGAGCGGAAGTGGGGAGACATCGAGTTGTAGTCAAGAAGACTATAGGTGATCAGGGGCAAGATCCTTGAGGTAACCAAACTCTTGGCTTATACCTTGCTACAGGAGCCTCGAAGAGAGAGTAGCAGGGCTGACAGATGTGGGAAGAGACAGATGCGGATGAAGTGACAGAGAGAGCTATAGTGCAAGATTCCTAGGACAACACGAGGCTAGCAGGCTGCAACAGTGTGAGAGGCATGGGAGTGTTGCACCATTGCAGGATGGCAAACAGAGGTGTACAATAATGTGAGATGCAGGGAGTTGTTGCAGCTACGCAGGGGTCAGATAGGGAGCACTTATTAGCGGCAGAAGGAGCTTCAACATGAGGAGTACTCTAGCATGATAGAGAGGTCAAAGTTGTGAGATCAATTACTTACTTCTCAGTAAATGAGTTGCAGTGTAACAATTAGTAGTGGTAGTGCTATGGGTAGCACGATGCAGCATGATGAGAGGAGATGTAGTGTAGATGCAGTAGTGGCAGTGGTAGGGCCATGGGTAGCAACACGAATGTAGAGGGAGTTACAATATGGATGTGGCAGTGGTAGGGACATGGATAGCAGTACAAGATGCAGTAGCGCAGAAGACATTGGCTAGCAGGCCTAACATTATCATAGGGATTGATGCCAGATGATCAGGGTAATACTTAGTGAGGAGTATTGCTAGATCACAATCCTCGCTAAGAGGGAGTGTTGATTTGGGGTAGCATCAGATGCGCTCTAGCCACAAAATTTTGTGGAGGGGTTAGGGCACATGAGATATTCAATATCCAGAAAGGGTTTGGGTAGATTCTAAACAATTTCATAGATATTAAAATAATTAATATTTTTAATGGAGTCCCTAAGTCTAAACCTAGGGAAATTAAAATATTAATGTGAATTAATATAAAATTGTGTTGGAATGGTCCAAAAGACATGGATCAAGCTAGATCTAATATTATCCATTGATTAGGGACTTAATCTTGGCCATTGATTCGTCAATGAGAAAAGTATAAGAGGAGGCTTGAGGGTCACTTGGAGAACACACCAGAGTGATCATTCATTCTATTCTCTAGAGCAGGGTTTGCTAAGAGAGATAGAATCAATGATTAGTTGCAGTGAGGGGCAGTGAGTATGAGGCAGAGAGGTAGGGACAATGCTGAAAGACCAGCACAGAAGTAGAAAGAGGTAGACACAGGGCCAAAAGGAGCCACGCAAAAGCA
This sequence comes from Pinus taeda, assembly GCA_000404065.3. NCBI lineage: Eukaryota > Viridiplantae > Streptophyta > Pinopsida > Pinales > Pinaceae > Pinus > Pinus taeda. The sequence continues at coordinate 172,554 of APFE030725162.1, forward strand.
GTAGAGACTACGCAGAGCCAGAAGGGCCTGCGTGATCCATGCAAAGGCTACAGGAGTGATGCAGAGAGCCAGAGAGGTTGCGCGGAGCCTCAGTAGGATAATACAGAGGGTTTTAGGCTAACCCAGAGGCCAACAGGGCTGACACTGGTCTTCAGATTGTGCTGGAGAGGGATTTCGTGGAGCAGGCTTTCCGAATACCTATTTCCAAAGAGAGGTATTGCTGCCAGATTTTTTCTTTTTATCTTTGTTGGGTTAGCTAGTTTGGCACCCAGTGTACTAAAAAAAGAGCTGCTTAATAATAAAACCCTTAGATAGCTGCACTAGTTTTCCTACATTGGGTTTTTCTGAGGACATTAGTCCAAAAATAATGTGTCATTTGTGTGGTTGTTTATGTTTCCTTCAGTTGATGATCTATAATATGTTGAGCATGCAGTTGTATTTATTTTCAGTGTTTACATGGTAAATAACTTGTTAATTAACAGAACAAGCAGGTAGGAATAAATCAGTAAAAGTGCATGGAAGGTTTCTAACTAGTAGACTTAGAAACTTCAATACACAATGTACCTTATGCTAGACATCTTGAGTACCATAAAACCATTTTAGCTATTAAGAACCAATATTTTGGCCAAGTATGAGAAGAGAAGTGGCTAATTAAATTTCCAATTGTTTGGAATGACAAAATGTAAAGACTAAGCATAGGCTTCTAGTTGAATTTCTATAACCAATGCCCATTCCTAAGTGGGAGTGAGAAGTTGTATTAATTGATTTTATCTCCAAAATAACTAGGACTATGAGGTAGCATGATTCCATCATGGTGGTGGTTGATAAGTTCACTAAGGCTTCTCATTTTATCCGAGTAAATTCATCACAGAAGGCAACCAATATTGTTAAAATATATATGAAGGATATTGCTAGGTTACATGGAGTGCCTAAAGAAATCATTTTATATAGGGATCCCAAGTTTACAAAAATATTTTGGAAAATCTTGTTCAAGGGATTTGGGGCCAATTTGGACTTCAGTACAACATATCACCCATAGTAATAGGGGGAGATATAGAGGGTTAATCAATTGATTGAATATATGCTAACGATATATGTGATGGATAAGCCATCAAAATGGGAAGAGTATGTGCACTTAGTGGAATTTATAGACAATCATGGGTATCAAGCATCTATAAATATGATCCCATTTGATGCTTTGTGTTGTAGGAAGTGCAGTATAGTTATAATTTGGGATACCTTAGCTAATGGACTCATTGTTGGGCCATATTTGCGTAGGGAAATGGAAGATAAAATGGTGAAAATTAAGCAAAACTTGAAGGCTATGTAGGATAAGTAGAAGAGCTATGTAGAAAAAGGAAAATTAAATAGGGAATTCAAAGTTGGTGAACATGTATTCTTGAAATTGAAGTCTAGGAAGAGTTAATATAAATTGGGAAGTTACCGAAAGTTAGCAGCTAGATTTTTTGGGCCATCTGAGATTTTAGAAAGAATTGGTATAATAGCATATAGGCTTATATTTCCTCCATCCATGCATGTTAATAATGTGTTTCATATTTCATTATTTAAAAGTATGTTCCTGATGTTAACCATGCTTTTTTTTCCTCGGAAAAAAAGCGTAATTTTATTATCGAGATAAAATAAAATTGCATTTTGTTGGTATATGACATGCATGTATTGATACAAAATATGTAAGTATCAACTGTGAAGAATGCCTCCCTATGACCCCCTCGCTGCGCATGGGGCTAGTCAATGAAATAATATAACACACACCCAACATATATGTCGTCGATCAGTAATCCTCAACTCTTAACCGTTAGATTGTTAGGTTAAAGTTGAGACGTGTGGCATCAAGATTGAATTCCATAGAGGCATAGAAAAATATAGAGATATTCATTCATTAAACAAGATTTCACATAAATGCTAACATAAATATAAACCAATAATACTACATCCATAATACATGATTGAATGATGTTGTTTATATAGATTTAAAATTTGTTAAAACTATTATGGTGGATCACACTATGCCTATGCATAATACTGTGGTATTTATCAAATGGAAACTATTGAATAATAGTAACATGAGTACGTCAAATATAAATGATGGTTAAAACCATATATATCCATAGAACGGGAATGGACCGAAGTCCATATTTTATATAAAGAGACTTACAACAAATATCATGACGACTGAAAGATTAAACCACTTGTAATATTCCAAGAATACCTTATTATAATATAAAAACTCCAAGTTGTAAAAAAGTACGAGAAGGATTGAATAAACACCAAGTTCAGGTGATATTATATATGTGTGAACATTTCATGGGTTAATATCATAAGTTTGGAGTTTGATATTTACATATATTATAGTTGGGTCAAGTCATTTAGACTAATAAACCTTTACACACAGAATTAGAGTGATAAGATAATATATATCAAGAATGGGTAGAAATCAAATTCCTTTGTAGTATTATTGAATAGATTATAATTGAACTCCAAAGAATACCATAAGAGGATGGGAGGAAATAACCTCATGACATATTTAACCTTAAAGGTTTAAGTGATGACACATTAGGAATTTTCGTAAATGCTAAATATAAGAGAGCAGTGGTCATTCGTAAGTAGAATGGTTATAAAGTAATTCATGGTGAACATTACATTATAACCAAAGAAAAAAAAATGGTAACTGTGAGGGTATTTACAAGTGGTATTAGAGTTTTCATTACAACATTGGGCCTCTTCTCGGTCTTGAAGCTAACATGGTTATACATGTCATGAACAGATTGTGTAAAGGAACTAAGAAACTGAAGTATGGTTAAGAACTTAATGGACATACTTTTATAGGATCACCAAGGGGCGATGAAGAACATGGCACTGAATTAGGAATGGTTGGAGTTTTTACCAACAATGCAAAAAAAAGACTGAATTATTGCAAGTGATAAGGAGTTTAAAAACAAATCTGGATGATATAATGGAAAATCAGGAAAGGTTGGTCAAAGAAGAAGAGGAACAAGAGGATATTCATGGCTACCTGTTAAGAAAATTGGAAAGTGAAAAATTTAATCCAAAGACTCATAGAAAAATATCTAGAAGTAAATCCACTAGCACCACAAGTAAAACGAACTCAATAAATTCTTGTGAAAGCTAAACAAATGAGTATAGTGATGAAGAAGAACAAATATCAAGTAGCAACACCTCTCTTACTATAAAAAAGATATCTTCCTCTCAGTTACAAGGAGAGTTTAAAAAAATTATACCTCCTAATTTTAATGGTGAATATGAAGAAGGATCAGAAGCATGGCTCCTCAATATGTCTAAATACTTCGAAATATGCAATTATCCAAGTAATTTGAAGGCAAGATTGGCAACTTAAAAAATCACTAGTAAGGTAGCTTTATGGTGGGAAGAAAATAAGGTTGTTAAAAGAATTAGAAGTAAGAATTTAACTTGGAAATTGTTCAAGAAAGAATTTAAAAATAAATATTTGACTAGCAGATACTTTGATGAAAAGACTAGGGAATTTCATGAATAGAAATTGGGACAACTTACCATGGATGAGTTTGTTAATAAATTCATGAGTCTCTTAAGGTGTGTTCCCTACTTAATAGAGGAAAAGGAAAAAATCCAAAGATTTATCAGTTGCCTACCTTTCTCATATAGAGAAAGAATTGAGTTTGACCAACCCAAAACCATGGACAAAAACATTATAAAAGTCAAATTATGTTTCAATCAGAGCAAACAAAAGAGGGAACACTCTAAATGATGGGTGTTGAAACAACCTGATAAATTTAAGAACAGGAGAAATGGGTTTAAAAAAATTAATTTTGCTAATAATGTGCAAGCAAGAAATTACAACATAAATCTTAATCAACAAAAGAGTTTTGGGCAGAAAGGAGGATCTAGTACAAGGAACAAAAACTTCAATGAATTAGTAAAACCACAAATTAAATGTTGGGGTTGTGGTGAAAACTACCTATGGAGAGACTGCCCATTAAACCCATTAAAAAAAGGCAACATTAAATAATGTTCAAGAAGCATCAACTGTGAATGATGTTGCTTGTAACATACCCATAACTAGCATTGCATTCGATGGAAAGTAGGAAGATCAATAGTGAACCATGGTTGAAGTTCAAGGTGATTTTTTTGAAAAAGAAGTGTTTGTACTTATAAATCCAAGATCTACATTAAGTTATGTTTCCCCTATTATAGTTGAAAAGTGTAAGCTTGAAAAGAAAAAAAATATAAGCCCTGGTTAGTACAATTGGCCACAGGGATTATGACAAAAGTGACTAAAATATGCAAAAACTGACAGCAAATCTAAATGGAATGCATACCACCCTTGATCTGAATATCTTTCCCTTTAGATCTTATGATATCCTCATATGTATGGATGGGTAAGAGATACATATAGTGATATTAATTTGTTTGGATAAATCCTTTACCTATCTCGATGATAAAGGGGAAGCTTGCATAGCTCAAGGAATTCCAAGAAAAAATTATGTTAGAGAAATGTTTGCAATACAAATGAAAAAATATGTTAGAAAAGGATGGCAATTGTTCAATGTACATGTATAACATTATTCTAAAAATAAATAACAATAATTAGTAGAAGAATACCCTGTACTAGAGTAGTTTAAGGATGTCTTTCCAGAGGAAATACTAATACTTTTGTAACAACCATGGTGAAAAGTTCATCTAATAAAATTTAATATAGGCAAAATAAGACCACAGTTAAGGGACACTTATTCCAAGCTGAATGTTGGGCAAAACATCCTAATGGGCATCCCTAGATTTGTGTTTTGGCTAAGGAATAAGGCATTAAAAGGAAAAAATGAATCTTTGGCACATTTATTTATGAAAATAAAGGAAATTAGGAGAAAATTAAGGTGAAAGGTCACAGGTTGCATGTGAAGAGGAAAAAGAAGAAAAATAATGGAAAATGAAGAAATTAGAGGCCTCACGCATAAAAAGGCTTCTGGGAATCAATTCATGGCTTTTGTCAAGTTCAAGTTTGGAGCTACCTCATTATTCGCTCTCTCTCTCTCACTCTCTTGGTCACTTAGAGTTTTCTTGGAGCACTCTATTTTGGAGCAAGGAAAGGAAAAATAAGCAAGGAAAGGAAGAGCAAGCAAGGATCAAGGAAAGGGAAGCAGAATCAAGAAGTTTCAACATGAATACTTGTAGGTAGCCTTTTGCATGTGTGATATCCTAGATAGTTTGGACAAGCATGACTTTGCATGTTGGTGTATGGTTCTCTTGTTGTCAGTGGCATGGTTTTTTTAGGTTATGACAGTGGATTTTAGCCTAGCCTAACCTTTTTCCGGATGCCATGATATGTTGGAATTTTTATTTATGTTTTATAACTTTGGAATTTCTGGATGGATTTTAGAATTTGGGGTGGAGGTGATCTCAAGATTCATTCCCAGAGGCCTAGGAATACCTTGATCGGTTTTGGCAAGATACATGGTAAAGCAAGAGGGAGAAATCTCGATTTAAGGCCTAGTGATCTAAGTTTGGATTGCGATAAATCCTGAGAGACAAGGAGACGAAAAATTCCTCAAATATAGTGATGGATTTCAGATGGCATTCCAAGTTCTATATGGTTGTGATCGCAGCACCAATTTTGGTGTGATCACAATTTGATAAGGGTGGAGGTGGTTTAACCTCTGGATTCCCCTGGTTGTTCTTAGATTGGTTGTTCTACAAGATCCCACATTCATTCTTGGAATATGGCATGGGGGTGTCTGGCTGAAAGAGAGATTTGGTTCAGCCATGTCTATGGTTAGGTGGTACGTGGAAGTCCCGAACATGGTTGAATTTGTCTATGATTAATAAAAGTTAAGCTCTCTTACCTTTGCACTAATTTATATGTGGATTTAATGGCATTCATATCTTTGATATTTATATGGTTTTATGTTGGTTATAAGCATGGTTGAATGATTGTTTCATGTCATGATTATTTCATGTATTTACTTGTAATTGTTAAGTGGATGGATGCAAGACCTAATTGATAATGTGGTAGTTCAATGGAGAAGGAGGCGATCCTTATGGGTTATGTTTCGTAAGTTCTTTTAGTCGTTTATGATCTTTCTTTTATCATAGAATTGTAGATTGCATTGATACCAAGTGTTTGACAGAATGTTAGTCTTGGTTGGGGATGCTCAGGCCTAGTCCTAAGTGTGATTTTGATTCATCATCATTGTTATTATGCTTTTAATGAATTCTGGAAGTTACATCAATTTCTTGGTAGAGGCTAGGATTCTGGGCTAGAAAAGTAGCTTAAATCCTAGGGTAATTGGCACAAAAATAACAAATTTGGTCCACAATCGCTGGCTTTCAGGCTGTGAGAGTGACTTTGGGTTTTTCGTTGCTCCCTTGCCCATAGCATGAGAGCGACTATGGCCTAAGAGCTGCAAAATAGAAGTGAGACCCAGGAACATACTTTCTGAGTGGCTGACTTGTCTCCTGAAGGTTTTTTTGATGATGTTGGATGATTATATGTGATGTTCTGTCAATTCCACTTCCTTAAGGTGACATAGGAGGTCAAATATAATCGTAGTAGCAACTCTCCTCATGTTTGCCCCAATTGGCATGGTTACTTTGGTTAAACCCGAGAGGGGTTTTTATAGATTGGTATCAGAGCATGGTTGTGCTCTCTTTGGGTCATATCTATAGCTATAGATATGGGTGAATGTGTTGGTGATACATGCATGTCAGTTACATGTGTGGCTCTTAAACTTGCATTCCATGTGCTTGTTTCACTGCATCATATTGATCATGGTAGTAGTAAGGTTATCATGAGGAACTTGATGTCGGCTTTATGGAATGCAACGTCATGTGTATATGACTGGTTATACAATTATATGTAGCTTGATTACATCCTTGTACATTGGGTTTCATTCTTGGTTATTTGATTGCATGCATCAGTCTTATAGGTTGAGTACAAGAATTGTTCTCTTATGCTCGAGTACATGAGGTTATGTGTATGTGTAGTTGATTAGGAATTTCTTATGCAAATGGATAATTGCATGAGGAACTGTGTATACTGGAGTAATGGTTTTTTTCATGCATGAGGTCATAGCATGCATTGTTGATATGGCCTTGCATTAATGATTGGACCCTAGTTAGTATGATGGTTATGCATTGATGCACTTATGGATATATGTATATATTTTATTATGGTTATGTTGTACATGCATCACGTTGACTTGATGATCTTGCAGACAAGGTATCCTCCTTGAGCTATGTGAAGGTACGTTTATTTATGGTGATTTGGTTTAGCTGACAGAATATGCCTTGCAGGAAAGAGATCAGATGGCTAGCAAGGTGGTAGACTACATAGAATCTCGCTATGCATCAGATGGGCATAATGGTGTGGGGCACTCTTCTAAATTGGTAGACACATTGAGAAGCCTGAAGGAATAAATAAGGAGTTGCAAAGAAGACAATGAAAAAATCACGCAGGCACAAGAGAAACAAGCAGAGGTGAATGTGATATTACTTCAGAGTTTATCAAATTTGCAGCAATAGGGACCTCTTTAGATCAGACATGGACATGAGGATAGAATTAATGGGGCATATGGAAGGAGGTCTCATAATAGACATAGCTTAGATAGATCTGACACTATCAAAGATAGCAAGATGTTGGAAAGTCCAGATAGGAGCAATGATAGACACAAGTATTACTCTAGTTCTAGTTCTGATAAACATCATGATCGTCATCATTATCACCTGTACAAGAGGAATGATTGGGGATACTTTCCAGATGACTTCAAGAAGGCAAAGATACCCGCCTTTGATGGAGAGATGAAGAAATCACAAGATGTGGAGGCTTGGTTGTTTGGCATGAGGAAATTCTTTAGATTGCATGATTACTCAGAAAACATGAAAGAAAGAATTACCCTTTTCAGTCTCATAGGTAAAGTAGATATTTTGTGGGAAGACATGAAGAATGTAAAGGACATACATGAGGATGATTTGACTTGGCATGTGTTTGAAAGGCTCTTCAAGAAGAAGTACTTGTCTGAGAGGTATTATGATGACAGAGCTAAAGAGTTTTATGAGTTGTGGATGGATTCTATGACATATGAGGAGTATACTTTCAAATTTTTGGAGTTGTTGAGATACGTGCCTTACCTCAGAGAGGAGAAGGCCAAGGTCCATAGATTCATCAATGGATTCCCAGTTTCATACAGAGACCGAATTGATTTTTATGATCGTAGATCATTGGAGGAGGCCATCCGAAAGTTGAAGCATCGTTATGAGTAGTCGAAGCATAAAGTTGAGCCGAAACATGACTTGAGAAACGACAAAGCTAAAGGAAAATGACCACCAAAGCAAGCAAGACCTCAATATTCTAATCATAAAGATAATGCAGTCCCTTACAAGAGATTCAACACAATTGAGAAGGGACATGGAGAGAAACAAACTAGAGGCAGTGGTAGGGAACCATTACAGTGTTGGATATGTGGTAAGGATCATCATAAGAGGGATTGTCCGCAATGTCAAAGTGGTAGTAGAAATCAGATCTACAATGCTTAGGAGGTGCATATAGTTGGTGATGTTGGTTATAGAATTCCTCAACTTTATGCAGTTGTGGACAACAGGCAGGCGGATCATCAAGCATCGATCATTGAGATGGACGTTAAGCTTTGTGATGAATTTGTTTCTATTTTGATTGATCTTGGATCTAACTATAGTTATATTAATCCTGACTTGGTGGATAAGTGTGGTTTAATAAGTGCATGCAAAATATTGTTTGGTAAAATTAGCTACAGGTACAAAGAAGCAAGTTCACCATTGGCTAAGAGCTTATGAATTTAAGTTAAATGATATGCCTACAACATCACATTTGAATGTATTTCCATTGGTATCATATAGTATGCTTTTGGGTATGGATTGGTTATACCTTCATAGAACCAAAGAGGATTTCTTCGACAAGGCCATTGAGTGTGTGGATGATAGTGGGGAAAACAGGACCTTGCAGGGAAAGAAGAAGCCTACATCAGTGAGGACAGTTACTGCTAAGCAGGCTAAGTGTAGTTGCAGGAAATGTTGCGTGATGTTGGCAGTACACATTTCTAGTGACAAGGGTAAGGAGGTTGATGATGCCGATGTGTTGAGAAGGTAAGCAATATTGCAACAGTTTCAGGATGTATTTCTTGAGGAAATTTCAGATTTTCCACCTCATAGGGAGGTATACTTTTCTATTGAGTTAGTGCCAGGGGAAACTGCAACATTGAAAGCACCTTACAGGATCAACACACTTGAATTGGTAGAGTTGAAGTTGCATCTAAAGGAAATGTTGGACAAAGGATACATCCAACCAAGTGCATCACCTTGGGGCACACCAGTGTTGTCCATAAAGAAGAAAGATGGTACTCTAAGATTTTGCATTGATTACAGGCAACTAAATAAGGCAACAATCAATAACATGTACCCTTTTCCGAGGATTGATGATTTTTTTGATCAACTAAAGGGATCAACAATGTTCTCTAAGATCGACTTGAGATCAAGATACTATCAGGTACGAATCAAGGAAGAGGACATCTTCAAGACTACGTTTAGGACCAGGTATGGGCATTATGAGTTTGTTTTTGTTCCATTTGGTTTGACTAATTCTCAAGCTACATTCATGTGTTTGATGAATAGTGTGTTGCATCCATAGTTGAACAAGTTTTTTACTGTATTCATTGATGACATATTGGTATATTCTAAGAATGAGGAAGAACATGCCAAACATTTAGAAACAAAGTTGAGATTGCTAAGCGAGCATCATTTGTATGCCAAGCTTAGCAAGTGAAACTTCTTTCAAACTGAGGTACACTACTTGGGACATGTTGTCTCCAAGGAAGGCATAACAGCAGGTCCAGAAAAGATAAGGGCCATCATGGAATAGGTAGCTCCTAAGAATGTATATGAGGTGAGATCATTCATGGGATTGGCAAGTTACTATAGGACGTTCATCATGAACTTCTCACACATTCCATATCCTATCACATCATTGCAGTGGAAAGGTAAAAAGTTTGAATGGACGGTGAAATGTGAAGATAGTTTTGAGCATCTTAAGAAGTTGTTGACACATGCACCAGTGCTAAAGATTGGAAATACATACGTGAATTTTGTAGTGTGTAAAGATGCTTACAAGAGGGGACTTGGTGGAGTTCTCATGCCAAAAGGTTAGGTAGTGTGCTATGAGTCACAGAAACTAAACGAGCACAAGCAAAACTATCCAAAACATGATCTTGAGCTAGCTGCAATTATAGATGCATTGAAGTTGTAGAGACATTATCTTCTGGGCATGAGGTTTACATTGATGAGTGATCATAGTGGGTTGAGGTATTTAATTGACCAGTTGAATCTAAATGCCAGGAAAGCTAGATGGTTGGCTGCCCTTAGTAATTTTGACTTCAAGATCAAATACATCAAAGGGAAGGAGAACTAAGTTGTAGATGCTCTTAGAAGGAAGGTACAGGTAAATTATATAGTAGCTATAAGTTCCTATGGGATAGAGTTACAAGATAGGATCTTGCAGGCAAGACAACGCGATGACCAATACATAGAGATCATGAACATGTTACAACAAAGTACATGCATAGGTACAAGTTTAGGTGCAGGTAAAGGTGGAGGTATAGGTAAAGGGGACTAGGATGCAGACTATCATCTCACGATAGATGGCTTGGTGAGGTTTCGAGACAGGATCTATGTGCCAAAATTGTAGTGAGCTCGATAAGCTTATCTTGAGGGAGTTTGATGTGCAACTGTATTCGGGTCATCCAATATATCATAAGACATTGATGGGGGTGAAGAAGTTTTACTCTTAGCTGAATCTAAAGAAGGAAGTGGCTGATTTTGTGGCTAGATGTTTAGACTGTTAGCAGGTAAAGGCAGAATGAAAGCATCAAGGTTGTCTACTACAACCTATTGCAGTTCTAGAATGGAAATGGGAGGTCATTTCCATGGATTTCATCACAGGTCTTCCGAGGATAGTGAAGCAACATGATTCTATTATGCTTGTGGTTGATAGGTTGAGCAAGGTAACTCACATCATTTTGGTAAAGACTACAAATTCAGCCAGTGAGGCAGCACATGTGTTCATTGGAGAGGTAGTGAGACTACATGGAGTTCCAAATAAGATTGTGTCAGATAGGGATGCAAATTTCACTTCCAAGTTTTGGAAGGAGCTATTTGCAGGCTTGGGTATAGAGTTGGCCTTAAGTACAATTTATCATCCGCAGACAGATGGTAAAATAGAGAGGGTCAATAACATCTTCAATGATATTCTGAGGATGTAAGCGATGCACCAACAAAGGAAATGGGAGGAGTATATTCGATTGGTTGGTTTTTCATACAATAATGGTTATCAAGAGTCATTAAGGATGAGTCATTTTGAGGCATTGTATGGATAGAGTTGTAACATTCCCATCTACTGGAGTGATCCAGTGAACATGGTAGTTACTGGACTGGACATGTTGACAGACATGGAGCATAAAATGTAGGATATAAAGAAGAATATCATGGCAGCACAAGATAGACAAAAGAGTTATGAAGATCAACATAAGGTGTTCAAAGAGTTTTAGGTTGAGGAGCATGTGTATTTGTGCATCAAGCCCAAGAAAATCTCTTTGAGGATTGGTTCATGTGCCAAGTTCACACCATGGTATTGCAGGCCTTTAGATAGCTTTGAGAGGATTGGCCCAATGGCATATCGACTTGCACTTCCTCCAACAGTTAAAGTCCATGATGTTTTCCATATTTCATTGCTTAAGAAGTATATGAAGGATGTTGATCATGTTATTGATTGGTTTTTATTGCAGGTGGAGCAAGAAGGAGAGTTTTAGCTGGAGCCTAAGTGCATATTGTAGCGGAAAAATCTCATCCTTAGGAATAGAGCCATAGACCAAGTTAAAGTGTAGTGGAAGCACTGTGGGCCTAAAGAAGCTACATGGGAGATGTTAGATCAGAAGTGGGCTCTATATCCTTCATTGTTTTCCGGTTGAGGTAAAGTCATTTTGTTTGATGTTGGTTTATGTTTGGCAAATGTTTTACTGATATTTTGACATTTGTATATGTATATGTATATGGATGTAAATCCCACCACGAGCTAATTTATAAAGTTCCAATAAGTGGTATGGTTATTATCTTGTCATGTTGTCTTGATGTTTTGCTTTTGAGCAGGTCCTTCGTTATAAATATTGCAACGAGCTAAGTTATAAAGCTCCATGGGCAATATGTTTGTTTTTTCAGCGGTTTTGCTGAGGTCTTGGTGTGGTTTAACATCGAGGACAGCGTTCCCCGGGGGGGGGGTGGTTCTATAAAAACCCTGGTGAAAAGTTCATGTAATAAAATTTAATAAAGGAAAAATAAGACCACGGTCAAGGGACACTTATTCCAAGCTAAATGTTGGGCAAAGACATCCTAGTGGGCATCAATGGATGTGTGTTTTGGCTAAGTAAATTTGGAAAAGGCTAAGGCAAAGACATTAAAAGGAAAAAAGACATTTTTGGCACATTTATTTATGAAAATAAAAGAAATTAGCAAAAATGTAAGGTGAAAGGTCACAGGTTGCATGTGAGGAGGAAAATGAAGGAAAATAATAGAAAATGAAGAAATTAGAGGCCTCATGCATAAAAAGGCTTATGAGGATCAGTTCATGGCTTTTTTCAAGTTTAAGTTTGGAGCTCTCTTATTATTCTGTCTGTCTCTCACTCTCTTGGTCACTTAGAGTTTTCTTGGAGAACTCTAGTCTGGAGCAAGGAAAGGAAAAGCAAGAAAGGACAGGAAAATCAAGCAAGGAAGAAGGAAAGAGAAGCATGATCAAGCAACTTAAGCAAAAATACTTGCAGGAATCTTTTTGCAGGTGTGATTTCCTAGCTGGTTTGAACATGCATGGCTTTTCATGTTGGTGTATGGTTCTCTTACTCTTAGTAGCATAGTTTTGTCAGGTTATGATACTGGATTTTAGCCCAGCCTAGCCTTTTTTCTAGATGCCATGGTATGTTTGGATGTTTATTTCGGTTTTAGAACTTTGGAATTTTCAGATGGTTTTCGACATCCGAGGCAGAGGTGGTCTCAAGGTTAATTCCCAAAGGCCTAGGAATCCCTTGAACTTTTTTAACAGGATACAGTGTAAATCCTGAGGGAGAAGTCTCAGTTTAGGGGCTAGTAATACAAGTTTGGATTGCGGTAAAGCTTGAGAGAAAAGGAGACAGAAAAATCCTCAAGGATAGTGATGGATTCCAGATGGAATTCCAAGTTCTATTCGGTTGTGATCAGAGCACCTATTTTGGTGTGATCAGAGTTTAATGAGGGTGGAGGTGGTTTAACCTTTGGATTCCCTTGGTTGTTCTTGGAATGGTTGTTCTATGAGGTCCAACATTAATTCTTGGAATATGGGATGGGGGTGATTGGCTAAAAGAGAGATTTGGTTCAACCATGTCTATGGTCGGGTGGTATGTGGAATTCCTGAACCTGGTAAGATTTTTCTATTAATAAAAGCTAAGTTCTCTTACTTTTGCACTAATTTATAGGTGGATTTAATGGATGTAATATCTCTAATAATTATATGGTTTTACGCTAGTTATAAGCATGGTTGAATGACTTGTTCATGTCATGGTTATTTCATGTATTTACTTGTAACTATTAATTGTATGGACACAAGGCCTAATTGATGATGTAGTAATTCAATGGAGAAGGAGGTGATCCTTCTGGTTATGTTTCATACGCTATTACAATAGTTTATGATCTGTCTTGTATCCTAGACATGTAGGTTGCATTGATGCCAAGTGTTTGACAAAATGTCAGTCTCAGTTGAGGATGCTCAAGCCTAGTCCTAAGGGTGGTTTTGATTTATCGACATTGTTATTAGGTTTTTAATGAATTATGGAAGTGACAAAAAGTTCTGGGAAGAGGCTAGGATTCTGAGCTAGAAATGTGGCTTAAATCCTGGGGTTGCTGGCACAAAACTAGCAATTTTGGTCCACAATCATTAGCAAGCAGGCCTGTGAGAGAAAATATGGGTTTCTGTCCACTCTGTTGCCCATAGCATGAGAGCTACTATGGACTAAGAGCTACATAATAGCAGTGGGACCAAAGAACAAGTTGTCTGAGTGGCTAACTTATCTCTTGAGGGTTCTTTTGATGATGTTGGATGATTGTATGTGATGTTTTGTCTATTCCAATTCCTTAAGGTGACATAGGAGGTTGAATATGATCATAGTAGCATCTCTCCTCATGTTTACCCTGGTTGGCATGGTTAGTTTGGGTATACCTGGGAGGGGATGTTATAGCATCCTCCAAGGAGGGATATTTATTTTACTATTGATCTTATACATGGTGTTATATCAGTGTCTAAGGCCCCATACGAAATGAGTGTTCTTGAACTTATGGAGTTTAAAATTCAATTACAGGAACCCTTGGACAAAAAGTAGATAAGACCAAGTGTGTCTCCTTGGGAAGCACCAATACTATTTGTAAAAAATAAAGATGTTACATTGAGATTGTGCATAGAATATAGACAATTGAATAAGATGACAATAAAAAATAAATATCCCTTTCCCCAATATAGATGACTTTTTTTATCAAGTTAAAGGAGCTTTCCGTTTGAAAAAAAAGTTAGAGGAGCTTCTATTTTCTCTAAAATTTATCTAAGATCAGGATATCATCACATCAGAATTAAAGATGAGGGCATACATAAGACAACATTTCACACACGTTATGGAAATTATCAATTTGTAGTACTTCCATTTGGGCTTACTAATGCACCTGCTACATTCATGTATCTCATGAACCGTGTACTAAGACCATTTCTAGATAAGTTTGTAACTGTCTTCATAGACGATATTTTGGTATACTCAAAGAGTAAATAAGAGCATGACCAACATTTAAAAATGGTTCTTCAAACTCTAAGAGATAATGAACTATATTTTGAATTCAACAAGTTCTCATTCTAAGATAAACAAATTCATTATCTAGGAAATGTATTATCAAAAGAATGAATTGTTGGTGATCCTGAAAAGATAAAAGTAATAATGGAGCAGTCAACACCCAAGAATGTATAAGAATTCAGATCTTTTATGGGCATCACAGGCTACTTTAATAGATTTATACAAGGATTCTCTAAGATTGCATACCCAATCACTTATCTACAAAATGAAGGGATCAAATTTGAGTGGAGTCAAAAGTTTCAAAAGTGTCAAGATAGTTTTAACAAACTAAGACAACTTTTGACCACAACTCCAATTTTAAAATTGGTTGATCCCAATAAGGATTTTGTGGTATGTACATATGCAAGTAAGGAAGTTCTAGGGGGAGTTTTGATGAAAAATGGTCATGTTATTTATTATGAGTCTAAGATGTTGAAAGAACATGAGAAAAACTAGGCTTCTCATGATCTAGAACTGGAAACCATTATTCATGCATTCAAAATGAGGAGACATTACTTAATAGAGAGGAGGATTCAACTAAGGACAGATAATGTTAGTCTCAAGTATTTATTTGATCAACCTAATTTAAATGTAGACAAGAAAGATTGTTAGCATTTATTAGTGAATATGATTTTGAGATTACACATATCAAAGGAAAGGAAAACAAAATAGTTGATTCTTTAAGCAAAAAATTTAGTCAAATTTGTGTTACATCAGCAACCAATTGGTCAACAAACTTAGTACAATAAGTCAAAGCAGTTGCAAATTCTGATTCAGAGTATTTGAAAATTAAAGAAAAATGCCAAAATTTAAAAAATTGGATGAGGAGAAGAATGATTTCTCAATAGATATCCAAGATTTACTATTGTTTCAAGGCATAATTTATATACCTAGTTGTTGTAGCGGCTACAACCACCCTACAAAATTTTACCTTCGCTTTGTTTTTGGAGCCTCCCTCCTCAAAATCTTAACAACATGTCTTCCACTACTCAGGTACTTATGTTCATTCAATTTTAGATTTCTCTTTGCAGATTTTGTTCGCTAACTTGTTTTGTTGACCTACCACAAGATGATCCCCTGACTTGGTTTACATCTAGTTCTTACGATGTTTTGGAAAACTATGCAATGCTAGAGGGAGACCAACCTTTCTCTCAAGAATTGTGTAGAGCAGCCTGATAGTCAACCCTGCTCTCCAGAAATGCACAGAGTAGTCTGATAGACAACCTTGAAAGAAATTGCGCAGAACATCCTGACACTAGGCTTCAGCTCAGGAATTGCGCAAACTCAACTGACATCTTGTCTCTAGT
The DNA here is from genome assembly GCA_000404065.3 of Pinus taeda. Taxonomy (NCBI): domain Eukaryota; kingdom Viridiplantae; phylum Streptophyta; class Pinopsida; order Pinales; family Pinaceae; genus Pinus; species Pinus taeda. The sequence goes on from APFE030725162.1 coordinate 188,788, forward strand.
TTGGAAATGGTGCAAAGCATGAGAGGCAACCAGAGCCACTCAACCCAGGAATTGTGCAAAAGCATTCCTTCAGTTACTGGCCTATGCATCTGTCGGCAAGTTGGACAGTTTCCTCTAGAACTGTACAATCTTCCCATGCATGCATGATAGACCTTTCCCAAAAAAGAAAAAAAAGAAAAAAGTAAGCATCCCTAAAAAATAGCGATCGCTAGCAATGGGAGTTACACTTAAGTTGATTTTAGAAACTTCCTACCACTTGTCACTTTTTCCTAGATTTTTGGCATGCGCATCATAAACCATGAAGCTACCAAATCTATTTAAATGACACCCGAGAGCTCATTCTACACATTTGATCTTAGAGCTCTGGAATTCCCAAGGAATCTAGGAATCTTATGCACATTCAGCACAACTTTTCCCAGTAAGTTTTTCTTTTCAAGCCTTTTGCTACTTTTTCTGTCACTTTTATTTCCTTGACTTGTGTGAGTGTTTTTTTTCATGTTTTACTAAACTACCACTGGTGTTTTTAGTTAGTTTTAACTTGTAGAAGTGTTGTTTCAAGTTTTTCATTATCTCTCTTAAGCGTTGTATGCATAACATTATTTTTGCACTAACGGTCGTCGTCGCGACGACTCTCTCCACCAGCTTCATCGTTCATTCATTTAACTGATTCATGTATTATTTTTAATTGCATGCATGATCATTCACTACTATCTGCACCATCCTTCTCTCATGCATTCATATCTACTCATTTTAAAGTTTCCCTTGGGCAGATTTGGGCTGCCTTGGCTCAGATCTTGCTTTCCCCAGCGTGCACTACACATTCCTGAATCTCAAGGATCTACCTTGCCTCTAGGAATTTCATAGAAGTTTCTTGTCACTGGGGTCCAACTATGCTCTACGTAGTTCTAGGGGACAGTTACCAGTCTTGCCTACTGGGATTACGCAATGCGTAGTCCTAGCCTGTAGTCAAGTTGGACTGAACTGCGCATTCAACAGTTCCAGTCCACAGTCAGCCTTATTGGACTGCTTTCTGTGTAGTTCTATTCAGCAGCTGAGACTGTGCAATGTGCAATTCCAAATGACAGTTTCCCAGCCTTTGAGAATCACTACTACACAATCTTGCCCAATAATCACCCAGTTTGTTGCATGATATATCCTTGAAGTGATTTGTTTTTTTAACTGACATTTGTTTGTCATGAGTGTCTGCTCTGTCTCCAAATACATCAGTTGTTTAGAAGTCTCTCAGCAGTATGAGCATCATGGTTTCCAAGAGAGTTGGATCAAAGGACACTGTAGAGAACATCATTGGAGATGTGGTTGAACAAGTGCTAATGAACTTGCTGATCTATGTAGACACACAACTATTCGTAGAGAAGGACATGAAGATCACATGGAAAGAAATAAAAGACATATTTGGAGGTAGTTTCAAGGAAGATCTAAAAGATCGTTAAGTCTATGTCAACACTTACAAGTCAGGCTTGTACAAGGATCCATATAGGTACCCCACCTTCCCATTCATGGATATCATTCACTAGGTTGTCTCACATACCGATCCTGAGACAATGACATTGAACAATACCAGTGGGACACAACTTTCCATCTTTAGGTCAGAAAACTACCATCAAATGTATCACTTTTTGCAGCCGATGAACTACATGGATGCATTGTTCTTCACTCCCAACAACAATGTAAACTCTAAGCATTAGGTAAAAGAGCCATTGAAGTTTAGGATGACACTCAACCAGGTCTACAAGACAAAGTCACTCAGGAAGGCTTACCAACTCCTGGTCATCTTTGTATGTCACTTGTATGGCCAAGAGAGCATAGAGACCTTCCCGTAGAGTTGGATGGTTATGTTAGATCAGTTGGCAAATGAAGAAAGTCCTTTCAACTGGTTGGACATGTTGGCTCTTCAGCTGAAAGTGCATGTGTTAAATTTCCGGAATCCGACCAAGGATAGACATGCAAGATTCTATATGTCCATGTACCTTCTTGATGCAATATGTTCCCAATAGTAGCTCCCTGACATGGACATCATCAAAGGAAGCTGTGAACGCTTATTGAAAGTTTCTTTCTAATTGTAGCTACCGAGGAGTCATGGCAAGGTTTTCCAACCACTTCATTGCCCCATTGTATAGGATGATATTTGTACAGGATCCACCTTTCATGTCCCAAGAAGAAATGCATGCATTTCTTAACAGTCTACATTGGTACGCCTCACCTGGTGGCACCTTCATTAGGATGTTTAGCATGGAGAAGCTTCTGCATGAGCTACCGAGGTTTTCCACAGACAAGCTGGTCATGCAAGAGGTTGCATACCACATCTCCACAGCATTATCAGCATGACTTCATAGGAAGAAGAAGGCACCATGGCCCACTCTTCCTTTACAGATTGGATTATATGAGATATGTACCTTTAAAGCTGCAGATGTCGAGACTGAGGACTTGAAGAAGTTTGGATTCGGTACCAAGAGCTTCAATCTATATGATCCCCACTACATATGTGAGAACCACTGTGTGAAGGCGTACTACCCATGGATCCATGGGGCATGTTGTAGAAATTTTGAATAATTTAACACATATTCAATGGAGATTATCCTGATCATGTACTATTGCGGAAAACATACAAATACATAAGCTCCTCTACGTTGATCATCAATATAGCAGCATCAATAACAATAAAACATCAAGAGCATTCACACATTAACACAGTATGTATCCCGGGGAAAGCATCTCGCTAAAAACCCCAACTATCTGTATATTAATGATTGAGTCATGTAACATTACACAGCATAATACTTCTCAAAAGTATCTCCACCTCTGTTACACACAATACAGCTCAGATCTGAATCAATCACTGGCTCAAATCTCCTTCGTTGCTTGCCTGCCTCCGCTGCTCAATACCTGCTCAAGAACTGATGATAATTCCACGAAACTCGTTTTTCCTTGCTAAATCACGTTTTTGCAAGCTACAATACGTGCAAACTCATTGGCATACTCAATCCCTTGATTGTGCAAGATCTGGTGCACAACTATAGTCACAACTGATAGCAATTTGATTCTCTACCACCTGTCCCTGTTGAACTGAACATGCACTGACATGCAACTGAGTTAACTGGTGTATTCATTAGTTTTATTATGAGTTAATAACTTGTGAATTAATTAATAACTAATTCACCCAACTCATCTCTATTCTATTCGCCAGTTAGACTAAATACAACCAGTTTAACAAAGCTAAACTGACACAACTCCATCAACTGCACCTCCAGTCCACTAAACTCAACTCACTTGGGTTCTAACTTAAGTCATGCATGCAAATATTCAACTAACCCATAAGAACCACGTATTTCCTTCATGCAATTGCATGTGCCACATCCGTAGCTCGAACTGAAGTGCTCCAAGAGAATAAGATTAAGTTTATAGTCCAAATATTATTGTGAGATACTAATATTTGACTTTTCTATTTTTGACAGCCAGTCTAAAAATAGACTTGATCACTCACACTGTGATCACTCACACTTTCATCAAAAATAGAAGTCCATCTATTTTTCCAACTTGATCAATCATCCATAAACAGCAACCTGCAATCCATAGACATGATCCATATGTCTAAAAATAGACATAGTCTAAAAATAGACTTGCGCCAAAAATAGCCTGCGGGCCCACTTAGTGAAGGCGACTCTTTTCACTAAGCTCCATCATCTTGTTGCAATCTCAACAAGCATTTCTTGTTGCACACTTTTCAACATTCCCTTGGTACTGTATCAAGATCCTGGTAATTTCTTTTCTAAATTGTGTAAGACTTTAAAATTTCAGCAAGTGCACTTTAGGTGCCCAACAGATGCTTCTAATGGAGAAAATAGTTATGGTAGTAGTTTTTATTCACGTTTAAGTAGTTATTCTTTGTCATCTTCCCAAGTATTTGTAATAGTTAAGTCAGGGAAAACAACTATGGTTGGAAATATCGCAGGACCAGTTACCCATTATTTGGAGTTTTCAAAATGGGGTTGTGCAAACGTTAAGAAACATTGGTACCTAAGTAAAGTAGTTTGGAGGGAAAGACATACTCCTGATGCCACTAAGCTCATTTAGTTTCAGATGACTTTGCAAGATCGTGCTCTACGATGATTCATTAAAAGGTTTGATCTGAATCCAAACCCCACCATGGATCAAGTTAAACAAGATTTTCTTCAAGAATTTAAATGTCCTCAATCAAATCAGCAAGGTTTAGCAGAGCTATTGGATATTAGGCATCAAGAAGTAGAATCTTCTTGGTAGTGATGCCATCAGTAAATTATATTATCCAAAAGATCCTCATCATCAAAGATATTTCTTTATTAAATCTTTATTACCAATGACCAGGATTTCGTTGTCCCACGAGAAGATTGACACCTTTCAATATGCTTTAGAGCAAGTAATGAAAATTGAGGCAATGGAGGGGCAGTAATTCTACTGACGCTACTATTATGGGACTCAAAAATCAAATTGCTTCTTTGACATAGAGATTTAAGGATCTTACGCCTACGCGACTGATGAGGCCTCACATTTGGTGTATTGATTTTCAAGTTGAGGGACATCATGCCATATAATTTCCACAGTTGAGAGGTATGGGACTAACTACTATGCCTATGCGACCCCCTCTGATGCTGCATAGTGTTGGGTTGCACAAATCTCTTCATGCATACCACTCCAAGGGCACATTTAGCACCACACATTTCACAATCACCAACGTATGTCTACAAATGAGTATAGGTAAATTTATAGATCTTATGGTCATTCGCCGCGTATGTGACCTATTTTGTAGAAGTATTCAAATGTGATAAACAATCTATTTTGTGAATTTTGTGGATCTCCTACGCAACATACAAATCAATTTATATCTTTAGATTCTCTACACGATCTTCTTGATTGTACAACATTTAGAGTCAATGAAACTCCTCGTGGTCGAGGAGGAGGTGTTCCAAAGGGAGGAAGGACTAGGAGAAGAGGTATGATAAGATGATATAACTATGATCTAGAGGGCTATGTTGTGAGATATTGTTTAATTCCAAGGAGGCCTTGGTGTTTACATTGTTGTGTAAATACATATGCCATTGAGGATTGTCCAGAACTCATTTCTCAATGGGAGGAGTGTAATTGGGTAAAAAGGGAAAATTTGATCAATGCATAACCATGAGAACTGGAGCCACCTGTGCAGCCTAACATAAATATTGCTACCTGAGGAGGAGAAAGAAATGGGGCTGATGTTGGCACTTCTGAGAAACATGTTCTTATAAGACCAATGTCACCAAAAAGGCCTTATAAACCCAATCGGCTACTCATCATTCATAATCTACAAAAATAAAGGAGGTCTTGTCATTTGTATCATGGAAGAATTGTTCATTTGTGTAATGTAAAGGAGGTTTCCCCCTCGAAGAGGCTTATTTTGAATGTGTTTATATATATTTTCTATCTTTTTTTGAGCTAGTTTCATAACACTAAGTTAACAAGATTTTTTATTTTTGGGTTCATGCAACACTAGAAGGATACATTATTGAGTTTGCATTTAAAAAGCATCAAACATTTTCAAAGGATGATGCAATATTTAAATATGGATTATGGGGAATATTGTTGAAGGAAATTCCGTTGTGGATCAAAATTTTGTTGGTTGAAGAAAACATGTTGTTTTTCCAAGAAAATAGAATGGCCACTTAAAACCCTCAGTGTTGGGGGTTAGATTTAGGGGGAGGAATGTTCTACAGTTGCAGAAGATGAGGGGTTGTTGTGATGGATCAAGAGAAGTTGTGGAAGGCTCCAGACTTTAGACCAATATTAAGGGCACAAAAGGTTGACAAGTAGAGAGAAATAAAGTTTTAGAAAAATAGGGTTAGAAGAAGAGCATTGTAAAGGATAGCAAAAACAATGATGAGTCCATTGTTGCAGAAAGAATGAATGGATAGTTTGGGGTTGCAGGGGAAAGGATAAAGTGAAGGATCTCCTTATGGTAGAATAGGAGTTTCCAACAAAAGTGTTGAGGGAAGTTCGAATGGAAGAGATGGACCCCACTCAGAGTCAGGCATATGTCATTTGTCCGAACCAATCAAACAGTTGATTGCAATAAGTGATGATCATACTTTAGTAGATGATGACATGCAATTTGTAATGAGTAGATTATTCTTTGAGGATGGCTTGGTCCCTGTAAGTAATAGTCTGCAAGCTAGTGGCACAACTAATCCTCTCTCTAGACTTCCCTTGGTACTATATCAAGATCTTGGTAATTTCTTTTCCAAATTGTGTAAGACTTTAAAATTTCAACAAGTGCACTTTAGGTTCCCAACAGATGCTTCTAATGGAGAAAATAGTTCTGGTAGTAGTTTTTATTCACGTTTAAGTAGTTATTCTTCGTCGAGTTCCCAAGGATTTGTAATAGTTAAGTCATGGAAAACAACTATGGTTGGAAATATCGTAGGACCAGTTACCCATTATTTGGAGTTTTCAAAATGGTGTGGTGCAGACTTTAAGAAACATTGGTACCTAAGTAAAGTAGTTTGGAGGGAAAGACAGACTCCTAATGCCACTAATATCATTTAGTTTCAGACGAATTTGCAAGATCATGCTCTACGATGGTTCATTAAATCATTTGATCTGAATCCAAACCCCACCATGGATCAAGTTAAACAAGATTGTCTTCAAGAATTTAAACGTCCTCAATCAAATCAGCAAGGTTTAGCAGAGCTATTGGATATTAGGCATCAAGAAGTAGAATCTTATTGGTAATGCATGCAACGATTTAAAGATGCCATCAGTAAATTATAATATCCAATAAATCCTCATCATAAAAGATATTTCTTTATTAAATCTTTATTACCAATGACTAGGATTTCGTTGTCCCAAGAGAAGATTGACACTTTTCAATGTGCTTTAGAGCAAGTAATGAAAATTGAGGCAATGGAGGAGCAGTACTTCTACTAACCCTGCTATTATGGGACTCCAAAATCAAATTTATTCTTTGACATAGAGATTTAAGGATCTTATGCCTATGTGATCGATGAGGCCTCATGTCTAGTGTACTGATTTTCAAGTTGAGGGACATCATGCCATATAATTTCCACAATTGAGGGGTATGGGACTAAGTACTATGCCTATGGGACCCCCTCCGACATTGCATAGTGTTGGGGTTGCGCAGATCTCTTCATCCATACCATTCTGAGGGCACATTTAGCACCACACATTTCGCAATCACCAACGTATGTCTACAAATGAGTATAGGGAAATTTATAGATCTTATGGTCATTCATCACGTATGTGAGCTATTTTGTAGAAGTATTCAAATGTGATAAATAATCTGTTTTGTGAATTTTTTGGATATCTTACGCAACATACAAATCAATGTAGATCTTTAGATTCTCTACACGATCTTCTTGATTGTACAACACTTAGAGTCAATGAAACTCCTCGTGGTCAAGGAGGAGGTGTTCCAAGGGGAGGAAGGACTAGGAGAAGAGGTATGATCACATGATATAACTATGATCTAGAGGTCTATGTTGTGAGATATTGTCTAATGCCAAGGAGGCCTTGGTGTTTACATTGTCGTGTAAATACATATGCCATTGAGGATTTTCCAGAACTCATTTCTCAGTGGGAGGAGCGTAATTGGGTAAAAATGGAAAATTTGATCAATGCATAACCATGAGAACTGGAGCCACCTGTGCAGCCTAACATAAATATTGCTACCTGAGGAGGAGAAAGAAATGGGGCTGATATTGGAACTTCTGAGAAACCTATTGTTATAAGACCGATGTCACCAAAAAGGCCTTTTGAACCCAATCAACAAAAATAATATTATAAATATGCAACTGAAATATTCAGACAATTGATTTCCTCTTACAACCCTCATGTAAAACAACGAATATGTGTGCAGGCTAAGAGTCCTAGATTTTCGCAGGAAACATCTCAAACTATTTTAGAGGAGCTTCAGTTATTTTTGTAGATTATGAATGATGAGTAGCTGATTGGCCGTTTTCATAAGAAATTGAAGGAAATTGTGCAAGATGGCCTACTCTCTAATAAGATTATTTATCTTAATTTAACTAGAATACATTCTAGAAGAGTTTGAAGAAATAAGAAAAAAATAGGAAGGGAATTCTGAGTGGATGCAAATATTGCAAGGTATCATATTAAATATTATGTGCTAAATCTTGGGTTAGATGTGAATATTCTACCAAGCAAGACTTAGGAGGCACTAGGAACACCAAAGCTAGCTTTTTCTCCAATCCAGCTACGAATGGAAAACTAGTACTGCATCTTTCCCATTGTTAGACTAGAGGATGTTGAATTAGATATTGTGGGTGTCAAAACATATGCATAATTTGAGGCAATAGACATCATGGGTGATAAAAAATTGTATCCATCTTTTTTGGGAATTGATTGGGAATTTGTGAATTATGCAGTTATTGACTTAAAGAGGGAAACTATGAATTTTGATGTAGATCGACTCTGGGTTATATAGTGTTTAGACCCTTACCAAGTTCCAATATTTACAGAGCCTGTGGACGATATGTAGCAACCTAACTTATTGGACCAGCTATATCATCTTATTGTTGGGAAGAGAGAAGACAACATCAATCTGACAGTTGTTGGTTCTATTAGCTGGAGAAGCATTCAAAGTACTGAGGTTGGTTCAAATGTTGCGCTAGATGACTGGAAATAAGGATATCATGAGCTTCATTCTTGACATTGCGCATTTTTTCCATGTGTTCAATGGATTGGTATAGAGGTACAAGAATATCCCACTTTTAATGGTATTGAATCTATTGTACATTTCCTTAAAGAAATTGATTCTAAATTGAATAGGGTAAAAATGTCCATTTGATGAATGTTGCTTTGTAAGCAACACCTCCAAGATGGTGGGGAGACCATTGTGACTACCTCTATGATTGGGAAACTGCTATGTCTTCTATGATGTGTAATTTTTTTGCTCCAGAGAGTCACTTTAGTCAAATTCCTATATATGATGGGTATACTAGTCTGAAAAAGCATATACAAACATGCAATTTTATTTGGTTAGAAATTGGCTTACCATTTGTTATGTGGACACACCAATTCATCCATACATTAGGAACTTTCCCGCACGACTAGTATTTGAAGGAGGAAATGAAGAGGTAGACGGTGGATTGGAATATGTTGACAAATCAATTTTGTAAATATTTCTCATTTTCAGATACAGATGACAGGATAGTTAAAGCCTTAAAAGCTATTAAAAGGGTGGGGTTCCCTTTTGGGAAAGCTATTAAGGAGTGTAGTAGGTATGCAAATTTTTTGCATCAATATGACTTGGGTTTTCATGAGGTTGTATCTTGTGGAAAATTTGGTAAAGAAATTTATGATGAATTAAAAGAGGTAAGGAATCTATATTTTAAAGAATCTAAGGGGGAGAGAGGGATAAAGGAGGATCCTAAAAAGGATTCCCCTCATTTGAAACCACTCAAGCTATATAAGTTGAACATTAGGACCAATGACAAGCACAAAATTACGTCTATTGGTGATTATTTGGATGAGCAGACCACCAAGGAGATCTTTGACTTGTTAAATGAATATGAATATTTGTTCCCTACATCAATCTCAGAGCTTAAGGGGATTAAATGAGACTTGGGTGAGATAAATATAGTTTCAAAACCTAATGCAAAGTCGATTAAGCATCAACCGTATCACTTAAATCCTTGTGTCAGAGAAAAGGTGAAGAATGAGATTCATAAAATGTTGGATGTAGTACTCATATTTCTGGTTGACAAAGAAAAGTGGATTAGTCCCATTGTGATCCAAAATATGAAATATTCATAGGGGATCTGAGTCTATGTGGACTATAGGAGCCTTAATAACGCTTGTGTCCATGATCCATTTTCTACTCCTTTTAGTGATGAGGCCTTGGATAACGTTGCAGGTAATGAAGCTTATTCCTTCATCGATGGTTTCTCCAACTATCACCAAGTTCCTATTTTTGAAGAAAATAAGAAGAAAACCACCTTCACAATGGAATTGGGTTCCTATGGTTATAATGTTATGCCTTTTGGCTTGAATAATGCTCGTGTTGTGTTTTCAAGGATTGTGATTGTTGAATGTCGTGATTTTATTCATAAGTTTCTTGAAGTATATATGGATGATTGGATGGTTTATAGTTTGTTGAAGAATCATTCTAGTTTTCTCAAATTCATGTTTGATCATTGTAGGAAGTTACAAATTTCTCTAAATTTAAAGAAGTGCATTTTTGTTGTCCCTTTCGGAACATTGCTTGGGCATATCATTTGCAAGGAGTATGTGTAGATCCTGGAAAAGTAGTGGTAATATTGAATGTGACACCACCAACCAATGTTAAATAGTTAAGATCTTCCATGGGTAATACAAGATATCATCATAGGTTCATTCACAATTATTCTCTCATTACTGCGCAACTAGATAATTTATTGAAAAAGTCTGAGAAATTTACCTCGAATACTAAATGTGACTTTGCATTTGATACCCTGAAGGAGAGGCTTGCAAGTGTGCCAATCCTTTCATGTCCATATAGATGCATTAGGGATTTCTTGGGAGTTATCTTGACTCAACCTGGTGAAGGTAATTTAGACCATCCAATTTATTTCGCCAAAGAAAACTTTCCATTGTGGATAATATCTAAACCACTACTAAATAGGATACCCTTGCCATGGTGTATTCATTACAAAACTGTAGACATTATTTTTTGGGTGGTCTATTTAAATTATTCACAAACCATTCCACTTTGAAGTATTTGGTTAATAAACTTGTCTTATAAGGAAGGATATGAAGATGGCTCTTGATATTTCAAGAATTTTCATTCGAAGACATTGTTAAGACAAAACGCTTGAATGTGGGTCCAGTTCATTTATCCTAATTGGAATCAAGTGAATTTGGAGGCTCTATTGATGACCAATTACTAGATGCACATTTATTCATAGTTGAAGTAGTCCAATATAATTTGGAGGATATTACATCGTTTATCGCCACTGGTAAGTGCATAGATGATTATATAGCCACTAATAAATGACATCTAGTTGTCCGAGCTTCCGATTATCAACTTATTGTAGACTATTTATATAAAATGGAGCTTGATCAAATCTTTTGTCGTTGTGTTTTGGACCATGAAAGGGATAACATTTTATGAGAATGCCATGCAAGAGTTGTGGGAGGTCATATTGGAGGTAAAGCCATTGCTTGGAAAGTTTTGTAGGTTGGTCTATGGTGGCTAAAATCATTTAAAGATGATAAAGAACATGATAAGAATTGTGATATTTTTTAGAGAGTTGGTCAACCATCTCAACGAGATTAGCTTCTCCTTCATCTAGTCAGAGTGCTCAAAGCATTTGAAAAATGGTTGTTGATTTTTTTAGGCTGATCAATCACCAGCACGAAACTCACATGCTAGGCACATCATCACCACAACAAATTCTCTGATGCACTAGGCGAAAGTTGCTCCTATTAAATATTTCACTGTTGATATTGTCACACGATTTTATTCAAAAATATCATTACCAAATTTGGTTGTCCTAGAAGTCTCACCAGTTACTAAGGCTCACATTTTATCAAGGAGATAATCAATTTGCTACTTCGCAGTTTTATGATTCAGCACCACTAAAGCATCCCTTATCACCTACAAGTGAATGGAACTGTTGAAGCCTTTAATAAAATCCTAGAGAATGGTCTCACTAAAGTTTTCTCCACGAATAGTGATGGTTGGGATAAGTGAATTCCAACAACTTTATGTGCTTATCGCACTGCAATTAAGAGATTGCAAAAGTATACCTCATTTCAACTTATTTATGGATGAGAAGTAGCGGTTCCAACATAATTCATAGTCCCTAATATTTTCATTGCTCAAGCTACTAGAATTTCTGATGATGAGTCCATTTCTGAATGATTACAGGAGTTATGGAAACTGGATGAGCAGTGATTCCTTGCATACTTTCATTGGATTGTTGAAAAAGAAAGGAAAAAAGCTTGGCATGATAGACACATTAAGAAAAAATCGTTCTAAATTGGCAACCAAGTACTACTTCATGACAAAAAATATCTTAATCATCTGAATAAATTACAAATGCATTGGCTTGAACTCTTTTATGTTGCGGAGAGTTGGGATTCTAGAGTTGTCAAGATTTCCCAACTGGATGGTATTCTTTTACTTGGTTGGGTGAATGGTGCACACATGAAACCCTGCTATGGCCCGTAAACTCATTTTTTATTTTGAATGGTCTTTGCAAAGGGATTATTACTTAGGTTTAGATTTCAGTCAGTTGTGTCAATCTTAGTTAGAGTCTATGTTTTATTTGGTCTTGTGTCTAGTTTCGTCAATAAAATAGTTGCACTCCATTGCAACTCATTGTGTTTGGGGAGGTGTCATCCTACCAGTTTATCAAGTCTTCAGCCATAAATATGAATCTTCTCTGTCATTAAGTCTCATCCTTCCCATAATAGCTATCCTTCCTGTTTAGTAATATTTATGGATATAATTTAGTTAACATTGCAATCTTGTATGTCAGTAGTTTATATTCTCCAAGCAAGTTGAGTGATTTTATTGGTCGGTGTGTAGATTTTCAGGTCCCCACTAATTTTCTCATGTATTTCTTCCATCCGGTAATGGTCCAATATTTTCGAAGTCTCGCCATGTTTTTATATATCCCCTACCACTTGTCATTTATGTATCATTGCACTTATGTTTTCATCTAGTTTCCATCCAAGCTCCTAAGTCTTCTGCCTCTATGTTTCCACCTCATTTTCGACCCCATCAATCATCCTTAATGGGTCATTCTACAAAAATCGGTGTTTCGCAATTCCCTTTTGACCCTCGCATTCACATCACATATAACCCTTTAGGGAGATATGAGAAGGCTAGCCTCATCGACAATGATTTTTTTGATGATGTCCTCTCTCCTACACTCCATTTTGATGTGTTCATGCAGCCAAATACGCCACCCAGTACTCGAGCCTCTCATAATATCAACCAAAAATTCCACCCTCTGAAGTTATTAACCCTGATGATACTCTGGGACATGCCTCTCTTTGGTACCATGGGTGAAGTTATGTGATGCACCAAATTCTTGATCAACAAACATCATGGGGGTTCCTTATGGTTAGATAGGGAATACATGATCCATGTTGATGCTATCTATAGGCCCATGGGATAATCTCCGTATGGTAAATATGCTTCTACATCCTTTCATACCATTTCAAAGCGTGACAAGAAGATAGCTGATAATAATCTCTATACAAAGTATGGCACACATTGCAAAGGGCATGGAGAAGTAATTGATTTGATTAATAACGAGCAGATTAAATTTTCCTATTATATTATTTCTCGTAAAATTATGTGACATTACTTGAAAGGGGAATATTCCTTATATTTTATCTCCATTACCAAAGTCTGCAACACTAGAGTACAACTCAATTGGTCAAGTTTCCTATTAAATTAGATCTTAGAGGCATGTGAAGGTGTTCATACGTGTGCCACAGATTTTATATTTGGCTACTTAGTTATTCCCTTGGCTATGATGACATGGTATCCTCCAGAAGGCCATGACCTTGATGAAGTTGCATATGGAGAGCCCTATGCTTATGCATATTCTCCTTGGAGAACTAATGTCGACTCCGCTAATAAGAAATATAATGAGCAAGATTTTGCAAAGTGGTATAATAAGATGTTCAAGGTCACACACCACACATCTAGGGTGTCACTTCCTCTACTCGAAAAATATGCTCATCAAATATGGTTTTCTATTGGCCACAAAAACTGCTATGTTTGCCCACATATCGTAAATCTAGCTACCTTCTCCGTACAAAAATTTCCCTATTATCTGAACGATGAGACATTTCATACTAAGGTAATTTACTAGCCAGGGGTCCAAGATATAATGACAAATGGTGAATGCATCTACTCTTTCAAAGGAATGATGTCACACGATATAGGGATGACACTCTGTCATCCTCCAAGAAACGTCAAACATATTTTGAGCGGGACCTCCCGCCAATGTTAAAGAAAGCCCACGAGTTTATTTCTTTAGTCTGTAGCAATATGTCTGGGTTAGGCACTATGGTATGCCACCTATCTCCATTATTAGCCCCCTTTCTATTTCTCCACCTACCATCACCAAAACCCTCCCCATGTCCATGGCTTAAACCATAATTTCCCTTGGGTCGTGCCCTCAAAACCCCAAACCTACGACTTCTAGTGTCATTGATCTTATCGGTGAAGGCGCTCCTGACACCCATGAATCCACTCCCATTCCTGAAGAAAATCAACCCCTCTCCACACCTAACTTCACTCATTCATCACCTCAATCTACCCCTGAAGACACTATTTCTAACCGTCCCAATCACAAGACTACCATCGATGATACTGTTGATATGGAAATTGAGTCTTTCCTTGTAAACCCCATTATTTTCCCTGATACTATCACAAATACATAGACTCAGACAAAGGAATTCATAATCCTATTGGTTTCTTCACCTATTGTCCCTCCGCCAGATCCCACTCTAGTGTTGTCTTCTAAGCAAGTTGCTACATTTGCTAGTGACCCTGCAAACTATCGTGAAGTTCTTTCCTTGGTTTCCCAGCGACAACATATTGTTCCTCTACTACCTGGACCAATTATTGCTCAAATGCGCATGTAAATTCATAAAGAATAAAGTCAGGACCAAGAATTCTCACCCCAAGGCCATTCAAAAAATTTGATTTCTAGTGGACAACCGTTGCAATCTCGATTCCCACCCTCAGGTATTATTTCTGCTGATGACATCTATCTATAATCAACATCTCACTTGTTTCAATTCATTAGAACTTTGACCATGCAGTTATAAGACTACCTTACTCTTGCTTACTCCTGGTATAATAAACTTTATGCGACTTGTGAGAAGCAATGACAACAAATCACTTTGGTTTGGTAGGATATTCTGACACATAGGAAATAGTTAAGTATAACATGGTCTAGTGTAGAGTTAGGTAAAGTGTGTCTCTTTACTATGTAATTTTGTAACTTACAATCCGACAATCACGATATGTTCTAGACATGAAGTGATCCGACGGTTCATTCTCTCCTAAGTACTAATGACACTTGATCTGTGTCTTAACACCCGATTGGTCCATGATCTCTATTTAAAGAGCATGGAGGGTCATTTGTAAGGTGACCATTTAGGAGAGAATCTTATGTAAATTTTCTTTCTTTTACATTAATAAATTGCTCGAAGTAGCTGTGTTGGCTCAGGTCATGGACTATTTCCCTCTTTGAGGGTTTTAACTACATCAAGAATACTGGTGTACTGATATGTGATCTTTTTGTGAGTGGTGTCCTTTGGTGTTCTATCTGAGGAACTTACCCTATAAATTCCTCCATGGTATTAGAGCTATTTGAGGGTTGCATCCATTGGTGATCCAAATCTGAAGTCTGTACAAGTGCATGCGACTGTCATTTCCTAGATCTACTGTTTATGGTAGCTATCGAGCCGAGAGGACTGCTCATTGTGTTACGAGCATTTTTTCCAGTGAGGAACCCCTTTCGTTTGAAGCAAAAAGGTTTTTGGTAGCCCTAGCTACGTCATTTTTAAGATCTTGAGGTATACAGTCTTTATTTGTAGTTTTAGTTATCCATCTCTCTGTTTATTTCGGTTTGTTTATCTCTCTGTTTTTTTATTACCAGATCTATGCCTTTCATTTCTATGTATGCTTTTTGCCCTATGAATTTGTGTGAT
This sequence comes from Pinus taeda, assembly GCA_000404065.3. Taxonomy (NCBI): domain Eukaryota; kingdom Viridiplantae; phylum Streptophyta; class Pinopsida; order Pinales; family Pinaceae; genus Pinus; species Pinus taeda. The sequence continues at coordinate 204,517 of APFE030725162.1, forward strand.
ATGGGAAAATAAAAAACGGAAAGGAAGGATTTTTCTCATGCGTATGCTCTTTTTCGCTGCGCCTTAGCGTGAACTCGGAAAATCAGAAACATTGAGGAAAATATTTAGTTTCTGGCGAAAGCTAACTTAAAGACATAAGGTTTGGTTTTTTTGTATGTCTGTGTTGGGTTGTGTGGTTTTTTGTTTTGTAGGCAAAAATATATTTTTCAAGTAAGCACGCACCCCAAAGCTTCAGTGACTAAAAAGAAAAAACCCCTTCCTCTTTTCCAAAAATTACTAATCTTTTAAACTAGCTCACTTGGTCCAAAGTTACTTTATGAGAATAGAGGCCTTGAGTTCAAGTCTTTCTTTTTGTTGAGTCACCTTTTCAAAAAGCACACGTAACTTATGTTTTAAAGTTACTTTATGTAAAAGCATTATCACCCATTATAAAAAGTGAGTTGTTGGGTGCAGGAATTGCACTTAAGAGAAATCCTCAACACTTAATTGTCAACCTGGGGAGCTTAGAGACAAAGCACAGGCAATGCCAAAAGTGGTATGAACTTTCCCTATTCTTAATCCTATTTCTTAAAGGAAATGTTTGCAGAATCAGACAAAAAATAAAAAATAAAATAAAATAAATCTTTAAAGGCAATTGACACCAAAGCAACTCTATTGCTAGAATATAAAAGAACAATTTGCAAGTAAATCAAGTAAAGGAACTTTCACACAACTGAATAAATCTTAAATGCTGGAAGGAAATGCTATGTTTATCTTCAAATAGATGGCTAATAGTCTGACAAGTGGGCCCTTGCAGAGATCTGTTTTCCTCTTGATCTTCCTTCTACACAAACCTCTTCTTGTACTATTGCAATGTGCTTGCACTAGTGCATGTACAATGCCTCTGTGTAAAAGTATATTTTACCTCCCTTACTAAAGATTTATGTCTTTATGGAGGTGCTCTAAGCCTCAGGGCTTAGAGCACTCTGTATCTGTGACAAGAGACCAAATCTTGCACTGAGGCAAAGTTTCCTTCACCAAGTTTGTAATTTAATTTCGAAAAGATTGAAAGACGTGTTGAAAAAGAATTGCAATTGTAAACGAAATTCTGAGATAAATTATCTATGAAAAATAAATGCTTTAGTTAATTAAATCTTGCAAAAGAAGTATACTTCATGAAATGAAAGCAACTCGAAGTAATCAAAGCAGTAGTCTAAGTGATCTACATGTATCATCTAACTTCGGCAATCCACTTAAAGTATTTTTGTTCCTTGGTCGTAAAGCATAAAATTCAAGTATAACGTGTCTATGATAAATTCATGCAATTGTTCTCAAATCCGTCAGAAATATACTTTTCATTCTAAAGACAATTACTGGAATCGGCAACCCAATTTCTTGCAAGAATAACTCAAATGATAATTAGGGAAAGAAATGCAACGTTTGATGTCAAATAAATGATTGAACTGGAGTGCAGGAAATCACATGCACTGGTACAGGAAAAAGGCTTCATGCACGATCCAAGCGGAAGCAAATCGAGACAAGAACTGCAAGTAAAGAAATGCGACAAAGAAATTACAGAAAGGAAATAACTCAATTAACTCCCAAGCCATGGATTTGTTTCACACTTAACTCCAAAATAGATTTAAATTAGAACTTCAAAAATAAATATAAAACTATTCACACCAGGAACCTGCAAAGGGAAATATCCACACAACCTTTCCAAATAACGAAAACACAAGGGTAAATGAGCTGGGTTGGCTGGGCCCTAGCCAACTAGCTTGTTTCCCTTTTAAGAAACGAAAAGATTCAGCACTCAAGTATGCATCAGAGATAAATTAAACATAGTGCATGAATAACATGGCAGATTCCTTGTATTACTTGATCAGCAAATGTACATAGTAGTGCGATTCCAGCCGAGAGCCAAGGGTGATACCAGATTACATAGAAAATGAAATTACAGTCTAAGGATCACTAACTAGTTCTACCTACAATCTATATTTTATACATCCTTTTGGCCTTAGCCATATTCTACTAATTATAGTCATTTTCTTATTCAGGCCTTTCGGTCGAACAAACTAACAACCGATCATTACAAAATCAGCTAATAGCTATAATTTGGAACATGTACTTCGTTGGCCATAGACCATCCTTGGCAAAAATCCCTGATTGTGTGCCACCGATATCCATCCTCAATTAATCAGCAATTGAACTCGGAGTCATGGATCAAAACGTCCGCATGGAAAGATTCCGCTCATAGAAATCTCAGACCAATCATTGTGGCGGTGCAGGAATCTACCTGCATTGATCATACTAACTCATAATTAATACTAAGTTCCTCAATTACTTCTAGGAAATTATCATAAGTTTCAAGAGGTACTTAATAGGCATGAAATCTATGTACAAATGATTAATAAAGCACTTTAATAAATCTTAATGTAAAATATGAAGCATATGCTAGAATTGGTAATTATCTTGGACCAGTGCATGAAAGAGAGGTTTAATTTGAGATAAAATAGAGGTTAATGTTTATAGAAATGGGGTAAAAATAGCGCAATTTGGGACCCCAACATCCTCCCATCCCTAAGTTGTTGTGTGTCACCAAACAACATTTTACCTTCTGCAAAAAATCTCAAAAATGAGTGGCTAGCTCTCAATCTTGAACTTTAATGCTTATTCTTGCTTTCATTATCTTCGACTTTTTCCCTCTAGCTCTTCTTAGTTGATTCATCACCTTCTTGAGGTGTTTGTAGCATTTGGAAGCCCGATACATCCACACTTTTACTTGCTGCTTCTGCCTTTTTACATCTGCAAGTAGTTCCACCTCACTCTACTTCTGCCAATTCTATTCCTTCATGGCCTGGTTCAAAGCCTCCAGGTCATGAACTTGCTGCTTCAACTCTACTATTCAGCTGTTGAGGTAGAGAGTAGAGGGTGTCGTGCTAAGATCTTTAGGTGTAAATTTCTTCTCTGCAACGGACTCGAAATAGGTCCCATCATCATCAAGGTCAAGGTCGTTAAATGTCTGCATTATGGTGTCGTCGAGGGCTTCTACACTCGGGGTTTCCTTATCACTGAGGGTTTTGATGCCCCCCACAATCTTCATGCCAAGGGTTTCAGTACCTTGTGTACTCAACGTTTAGGGTTTTTAATGCCCTATTCTTCTAGTTCCTCAGGGAACTCAATACCTTATCCATTCAGATCAGCAGAGGTCTCAGTACCCTGTCTTTCTAGAATAGTAGGGGCTTCAGTACCCCATTCCTCTAAAACATAAGGGGTATTAGTACCTTATTCCTCGGAAGCACCGAGGGTTTCAATGTCTGGTTCACTAAAATTATCGAGGGTCTCTATATGCTGCTCTTCTTCATCCTCATGACCCTCTATTTGGACTTCACCGGTACTAGGTGTCGTCTTCCTCTTCCTTAATCTACTGACAAAATTTGACAACAATACGTCGTCTTCTGCGTACTCTTAATTTCCCACAGTGTGTGCTGCTGCTCTGCAAGAACTGAGAGATTATGAACTTTAGGTGAAACTTGGGGTGATTTGTCGATTATAATTGGAGAGCTCGACTGGTTCGTTCCTTGGGAGACAGTCTTCCTCCTCACCGAGGTTCTGGTCTTTCTCTTCTTAGTTGATGGTGGAGTATTTTCAACAGTCTTCTTCCCTACTTGCACTGGTGTGCTTTCATCTTTCTGCTCAGCAGGAGACGATGTCTCTACTTTCCTTTTCTTACCTGTACTCGTGCTAGGAGACTTCTCTGCACTCCTTGCTCGAAAATCCTTCAAGATTTCTTCCCAAGTTACTCCTTTTTCTTCCAGCCTCTTCTTAACCAGAATCGTGATAAGCCCATGATGGTAAAGCTTGTTTGCAACTTGGCTTGCATTTCCACTTTGCATGCCCTTCGCCATTTTCTCAAGACTCCTGAGTAGGTAGTAAGGGAAATTAATCAATTTTCCCAACTCAAAGTGCAACAACAACCAAAGGTGATACATGAACACCAATGTATAACATCCCTCTCCAATCACGAATTTCTGTAGTATGAACAGGAGGTCTCGCCACTTCCTGATCATGGCACTCTATGGAAGTCCCTTCCTCCAATCAACCTTAAGCTTTTTGTCAACCACAAACAAGTGCCATTGTTTCTTCTTGAGCCACTACTTTTTAAACTAATGCTCTCCTATGAGTGGCAAGCCTGTAGCTTGCACAATAGACTCTTCTGTAACTTTGAACTTCAACGATCTGACCTTGACTCGGCCTTCTTTGAATATCCTTGCGAACTCCAGTACCACAGCCATGTCAAACCCATCAAACTTCTGTAAGAATGGAAGGAACCTAGATTCTTGCAATAGTGCAATATAATTCCAATACTCTACAGTTTGCTCAATCTCCTGCAAACACAATGGCTCACTCCTTACGGGTGCCATTTCGAACTGCGCTTCACTCTTTCCGATTACACCTTCGAAGGAATTCCAGTGAGTGACACCAATGCTTTGCCAAGAGCTTTATGCTGGAGGTTCATCACCCTACATATTTTCAGTCCCACTCACCCTGTCATGATGAAAACAGCGCTTCGTACTAGGCATAGATTCGTATCAACCCACTTCAGGTGAGACATAATGATTGGGTGGAGAGGAGGTTTATATGGCAATGGCGCAATGGTTACAATGATCAGGTTACAAGGTAAGGTAATAATGAAAAAGAAGTGCGAAATTATTTCAAGGAAGGTGAATGCAAGCTATCGGACAATCAGTACTATCCCACAATCCACCTCGTAATTTAATCAAGACATACTTCAGCACTTATAAAAAAAATTAGATTTCAAAACCCTATACACCTTGCACTTTAAAGATTTTTCCTAAGTCAGTAAATGATGAAACAGAGTATTAATTGAAACATGCAATGCTATGACATATCAGAACTAATGTGCAGGAAAGTAAAGATCCATAAATATCCTTGATAAAACACTCCTGGACTGTGTGAATTTTACTTGCTTCCACAGTCAGCTGTGTTCCTGCAATAAACCTGCCTGCACTGCGTTGTGCCTGCACTACATTGTGCTTGCACTACGCATCTTGCACCAGGGACTTTTAACAAAGTAGAAAATATGATAGAACATAATTTTGTAGCTGGACTTTAAAAAATTTGCCTCATTATACAAGAAAAAATTATTCGCCATCCTTTGGTGTTTCATGTGCATGCCTTCTGGATTGACTGCATCAAATTCTGCAATCAGTTTATGAGAGAATGAAGAAGTGGGAAGGGGGGTAAAAAAAAATTATAATGGAAAGGAACATTATAGCAGGGATTCTTGAAACAATATCACCGAGAGGGATAAACGAAATGAGATGTGGTAAAAAATTCAAGGGAAAAGAGGGATTTTACAAAATCGGGCAAGGGTAGTTTCTTAGAAGAAAGAGGAAGGTAATTCATTGGCAATTTTAGAAAAGAAACTAGTGGAAATTTTCGAAATGGGAAATAGAAGAAAGGAAAAGTTTTTACCTTGAAATCTACCTGCACTGGTACAGGAAAAAATAACTTCAACGGGAAGTAAGCATTTACTTGCATAAAAATGTCCATGCAAGTTACCCCAAACTTGGGTAAGTGCTTGGTTTCCTTAACCTTCTTCTTAGTGGCAGCCATCATATATAAAAATCAAGTAACATTCCATTTTTATTTCAAATTTTGATCTTCCTACCAGCATGCTAGTTTTCAGGTTCATCCTTCTGTAATCATGCCAGTCAATTGATTTTCATAGTTACAAGAATTTTTTTTCTTTTTATGCGTCCGTGAACCCCAACTGCTGCAGCAGAGCTGCTCATGTGAGCATGTCTATGCAGTGATCCATTACTTGCATTCGGCCTGCCCCCCGGACACCTTCCCCTTTTTCTCCATATAATCTTTAATCAGGACCGCGGTCCCCCATTCTTCCTGTTGCTTCGAATTTATAAAGGCCTAGAAAGGCAAGCTGCATTCCAATCTCAGGCAACAAGATGATCATCATCAGGGGCGAAGCATCTGAAGATCTCGGAGCTTCTGTGGGCGCCCTTTTCAAACTGAAAAGTTGGGAAAGCTTCATCTTCATTGTCAATTTCTTTTTTTAATTCTTTTATTATTTTTTCAATAAGAACAAGAAGGAACCAAATCTTCAACAGGTTGGTGTTACCACCTGCCAACTCTTTTCAAATGGTTGTGGCCTTGCTGCATACAATCACCTTTAGTAAGGGGCTGAAAATATACCTTCAATCTATGCCTGTTTACCAGGAACACAAATTCCGTCCATTAATAGTTTTGATTTCTATTGCTCCATTTTCAACAACTTTGACCACCTCATAGGGTCCCATCTAGCATGTGTGGAATTTTCCTTTAAAATATTTGAACCTAGAATCGTAAAGGAGTAACCAATCTCCTGGTTAGAACTACTTCTTCTGAATAGACTTGTCATGCCACTTCTTGCGCTACTGTTGAACTGAGATTTTCTACTGAACAACATCCCTTCAAAATTCATCTAACTCATTTAACTATAGAAGACATTGTTGTTGTGCTTTAGAGAGATCTAGCCCCAATTGGACTACGGTTCTGAAAGTCTTGATCTAGAATTCAATCGACAAGAGGACTTGTTTTCCATACACTAGCTCATATGGTGTGTGTCATGTGTTGTTTCTCCAAGTGGTTCGATAGGCCCACAATGCTTCCAATAATTTATCATCCCAATCCCTTATGTGTATATTTATTGTATTTGTGGGGATGGACTCAATCACCTTATTTGTAGACTCCACCCAACTATTTGCTTGCGGGTGATATGATGTAGATTTCTTGTGTCGTATTTTATACTGCTCCATCACAGCCTGTACTAGATTAGAAATAAACTGTGGTCCATTGTCAGAAACAATTTCTCTAGGCACACCAAATCTAGTAAAGGTTTCAGTAAAAAGAAAATCAACAACTCTTTCAGTGGCAAAAGAAACAACTTTAGCTTCTACCCATTTCGTAACAAAATCTGTACAAGCCAAAATATGCTTTTTATTTGATGATGCTGGATTTATTGGTCCAAAAAAATCAATGGCCCCTTTTTCAAAAGGCTCAATCATAACTTGAGGACATAAAGGAATTTCAATGGTTTTATTAGGCTGGCCAACTCACTGACAGCTATCACATTGCTTGACATATTTGGCATCCTTAAACAAGGAAGGCCAAAAATCGTCAGCTCGTAACACTTTGTATGTAGTCCGCTTATCAACGAAGTGACCCCTGCAAGGTTCATCGTGGGTAGATTTCAAAATATCAAACATTTCTTTCTCTCTTACAAATCTATGGATAATGAGATCTTTTCCAGTGTAAAAGAGGTCTCCTTGAATCCGGGAATATGCAGCACTTTTCTGAATGATATTCCTTTTTTCACAAGCGGATAAGTGAGGTGGTTATTTTCCAGTGACTAAATAGTTAGCTATGTCAGCAAACCATTGGGATTGTGTTGACACAGCAAAAATATGTTCATCAAGAAAACCATCATCAACAGGAATTTCTTCACCAGGATTATTTGACCTTGAAAGATAATCTACTACTACATTTGATTTTCCTGGCCTATCAACAATAATAATATTAAATTCCTGTAACAATAGTACCCACCTAGTCACTCTACCACTAGTTAATGGTTTATTCATCATATATCTTATTGTGGAATGGTCAGTTTATACAAAGACGCCATACCTTGTTATATAATGTCTGAATTTATTAATAGAAAAAATTACAGCGAAAAACTCTTTCTCAGCAACCATATAACTAAGATCGACGGGTGACAAGTTTTTACTAATGAAATAAATAGCATAAGATTGTTTGTCTTCTTCTTGTCCTAAAGTTGCGCCAATAGTAGTATCTGAGGTATCAGAGGAAATATGAAATGGCAAGGACCAGTTTGGTCCTCTCAAAACTGGTGCTTGGACTAATTTTTACTTTAATGTCTCAAAGGACTGTTGGCAAGCTGTGGACCAAGAAAACTCACTATCCTTAGCCAAAAGTTAGAAAAGGGGGGTAGTTATCCTTGAGAAATTCTCAATGAATCCCCTATAGTAGCCCGCATGTCCTAGAAAACCTCTCACTTCCCTTTGATTTTTGGGTATAGGGAGACTCAAAATGACTTCTATTTTTGCAGGGTCAACCTGGATAACTTTGTCGGAAATAAGATGGCCAAGAACCACTCCTGCCTTGCACATTAATCTGCATTTCTTGTCACTCAAGGTGAGATGAGATTCTTGGCAGCAGAGAAGCACTTTTTCTAGATTCTTGAGGGCTTCCTAAAATGAATCACCAAACACAGAGAAGTCATCCATATAGATTTCTACACACTCAAGGTCAGCAAAAATAGCCAAGACTGTCCTCTGAAAGGTAGCCAGGGCATTACATAGCCCAAAGGGAAGCACTCAGTAAGAAAATGTACCCCATGGACATGTAAAAGTGGTTTTGTCTTGATCCTCAGGTGCTATCTGTATCTGGTTATATCTACTAAAGCCATCTAGAAAACAAAAGTCCTTCTTACCAGCAAGGGTATCGACTACCTGATCGATGAAAGGAAGGAGGAAGTAATCTTTGAGAGTGGCCTTATTCTATTCTCTTTAGTCAATACAAATGTGCCATCTCCCATCTTTCTATGGGACTAATACTCATTGAGAGACCCACTGGCTGTCAAAAATGGGATAGATAAAATCAACATCTAAGAATTTTTGGAATTCTTCCTTTACAACATCTCTTAGAGCTAGGTTCATTCGCCTTTGGGGTTATCGGATAGGTCGAGCTCCATCCTAAATATAGATATGGTGTGTACAAGTTTCAGGAAGGATTCCTTTCATATCTTCATAACCCCATGCAAAGGCATCGAGATAATTTTGCAGCAAATTCACAAGCTGCTCTTGCTGAGAAGGATCCAAGTCTGAATTGATATACAAGGATTTACCTAGACTAATCTCAACAATAGTATCAGGCTCAAGAGTACACAAAGATGTTGCTAGATATGGTGGTGATGGAGGTAGAGAGTCATATCTTTCCTAAAAATCTAGACTAAAAATCTGACTCAATGACTCAAAATTAGGCATGGTGTCTAGATTGTTCAAGAAGTCTTGAATCTCAGCATTCTAGTGTATCAAGGAAACAGGCTGAGTCTCCTCATACTACTATAGTCTAACCATAAAGTGTCTCAGAGCTCCTGAATGGATCTAGCAGGTGGATATAAGGTGACCTTTTTCCTGGAATCTCCATGGGAAATATACATATCACCGGAATGACATCTGATATAAGCATTGGTCATAGCAAGCCATGGTTGTCCCAAGATCAAGGGATGCCCTCCCACAGGATTCTTTGGCTGAAACACAATGAAATCTGTGGGATATTCCCAAGGGTCTAGGGAAACAACCACATCATCCAATACCCCTTCTGGTTTGATTTTAGATATATCCACTAGTTCAAGAATAGTGGGAGTAGGACGAATATGGACCAATCCAAGTTGATCCATGGTTTGCTTGGTCATAACATTAATGGTTGTCCCTAGGTCTATAAGTACATTGGAGACAAGGACATCACCTATCTAAACAGAGACAACAGGGTTTCTGTGGTCGGTATATTTTTCCATGTGCATACACCCTGTCATTAACTTCACTTCTCTACCAACAAATTGAATAGTTTGAGGTTCCATTCTTCTCCTTCCTAGCTTCTTGAGACAGAGTTCCCTAATGATTTTTGTACATATGGGGATCTCTTTAATAGCTTGGAGAAAAGGTACCCTTATGAAAAGGTTCCTAAGCTCAGAAGCCAGGCTAGACTCAGGAATGGGGTCTTTCTTCTCCACAACTAACCTCTTTGGATAGGGAGGTCAGTTGGAAGAAGATGATAAGGGATCAAAATGTACAAGGATAGGTTGAATGGTGTCATATTTTTCATAATGGTCAGGAGTTTCCTCCTCTCCTCTCTCATTGATAATTACCATATGTTTCTTTTGATTTTCTAAGGTTACTACCTTCTGTGATCTCAATTGGAGATCATTGAATCCAACTGGCATAGTTTGATATCTGGATGAAGAAAGCGGGTTCATAGAATGGATCATTTGTACCACTATATTATTGGTGTTGGGTAAAGGTTGAGCACACAGCTAAGAGGGTCAAAATGGTGGAAGTAAAGGTAATGGTGGCATAGGTTGACTCAGCTGAGGTAATGATGGTTGTGGAATTGGGTAAGGTGCATATGTAGGAGGGTATGATTGCATAGGTGCAGGATAGGAATGATGTGAATGATGTGAATGGTTTAGCCCTCTCCATCCTTGTTGCCAAGATTGGTAGGGTTTTCCATACTGATATTGGTTCCCATGTTACCAATGTTGAGAGTGACCAGAGTTAGGATAGGAATATGAGTGTGCATTATAACCAAAAAAATGTGGTGGAGGTTCAGGAAACCATACCTGCACGTATCTGAGGCCAATTTCTTCGTGCTCCCATATCATGCAATGATTTGGCTTCAAGTTGTCCTCCTTCAAGTACAAATTTCAGCCTAGGTATGGAGGGACATTTTTCTATAGCATGGTTCTCTGCACGAATTACACATTTATTAGTTTCTTTAATATCTAGAGGACATTCTCTTAAAGGATGCTTTCTTCTACATCTTGGACAGAAAATAGCCAATGACTCTTGCTCTTCTAAAAGTTTTTGTTGAAACTTCAAAGAGTCTATTTGTTTACTAATAGTATTCATTATTTCAATTTTCATATTGTTCATTTTGTTTTCTAATCCAATATTCATAACATCAGTAAATTCAGTTTTCTTGTTTCTATTCTGAATACCTTTATCGGATCTATATTGGTTACTTGAGAATTTCCTGCACAAGTTACAGATTTGTTCAAAAGATTTTTTAGTCCTAACAGATTTAAATTATTCCTAGCATCATTAGTAAGCCCACGTAAGAACAAGGTTCTAATGGCACTTGGATCAAATTTGTGCTTTGACCTTTGAAGGATATACAGGAATCTCTCCAAATAGTCCTCTAGTGTCTCATCATCATTTTGCACAATAGTAAAGATTTCATCTTGAAATCTCTAGTTTTACAATATTCATGATATTTTACCAAGAACACCCTCTTCATTTTCTACCAAGAAGATATAATGTTTCCTCCTAGCCCCAAGAACCAGCGGAGTGCTGCGTCCTTGAGAGTTGCAGGAAAAAACTTTAACTTCTGGGTATTAGATGAATAATCATAACTTCTACACAAAATATCAAACTAAAATAAGAAAGAGTTTGGGTCTTCATGTACCTTACCATAAAAATCAGGAAGAGATGATGGTGAAATATTTTTCATATCTACTTATGTATCAAGATCCACAATTGGGAATCCAAAAGTGGATTGTTCCTCATTTACCTAATTTTCACCAGTTCCTTCTACATGGTCTTCCTAATCTTCCATTGTTTTTTTTCCATGCGAACCACTCTCAAAAAGCTGAGAAGGCTAACTATGGGTTTCTAATAGCCTCCTTATTCCCTTTCTGGGCTGTGTCACACCTCAACTACTGCTACCAGAGCCCAAATGGATTGTTCCTGCGTGATGAGTCTTAGTTTGATTGGACCTTATCCCTGCAAAAGAAGGCCCAATATGAGATTTACTTTTAAATTCGTTAGTATTTCGTTGGCCCCTAGTGGGCTTCAGACCCCTACCTCTTTTAGGCATTCATTTCAAAAAATGACAAAACAGAATTCAAATAAAAAGTTGCAATCTCCAAAAAATAACTCAGCACCTATAAATTCCTTCAAACAATAGAAGCACACTGTAGGAAAAAATAATAGCAGAATTACCCCTATTGCAAAAATGGAAAATTCTTAGCAATTCAAATCGCCTCCCTGGCAACGACGCCAAAATGTTGGGTGTGGGAATTGCACTTTAGCAAACTCTTCAACACTTAATTGTCAACCTGGGGGTTTCATAAACTTAAAGATGAAGCACAGGCAATGCCAAAAGTGGTATGAACTTTTCCTATTCTTAATCCTCCTTCTTAAAGGAAATGTTTGCAGAATCAGATATAAAACAATCTTTAAAGGCAATTGACACCAAAGCAACTCTAGCACTGGAATATAAAAGAAAAATTTTCAAGTAAATCAGTAAAGGAGCTTTCACACCACTGAAGAAATCTTAAATGCTGGAAGGAAATGCTATGTTTATCTTCATATAGATGGCTAACAGTCTAACAAGTGGGCCCTTGCAGAGATTTTTTTTCCTCTTGATCTTCCTTCTACACAAAAAACCTCTTCTTGTACTATTGCAATGTGCTTGCACTAGTGCATGTACAGTGCCTCTGTGTAAAAGTATATTTTACCTCCCTTACTGAAGATTTATGTCTTCGCGGAGGTGCTCTAAGCCTCAGGGCTTACAACACTCTATTTCTGTGACAAGAGACTAGCTCTTGCATCGAGGCAGAGTTTCCTTCACCAAGTTTCTAATTTACTTTCTAAAAGATTGAAAGGCGTGTTGAAAAAGAATTGCAATTGTAAACGAGATTTGGAGATAAATTATCTATGGAAAACAAATGCTTTAATTAGTTAAATCTTGCAAAAGAAGCAAACTTCATGTAATGAAAGCTACTCGAAGTAATCAAAGCAATAGGTGATCTACATGTATCATCTAACTTCAGCAATCCACTTAAAGTATTTATGTTCCTTGGTCATAAAGCATAAAATGCAAGTATAACATGTCTATGATAAATTCATGCAATTGTTCTCAAATCCTTTAGAAATATATTTCTAATGCTGAAGACAATTACTGGAATCAGCAACCCAGTTGCTTACAAGAATAACTGAAATGATAATCAGGGAAAGAAATACAATTTTTGCTATCAAATAAATGGTTGGACTGGAGTGCAGGAAATCACATGCACTGGTACAGGAAAAGAGCTTCCTACATGATCCAAGCGGAAGCAAATCGAGACCGGAACTACGAGTAAAGAAATGCGAGAAATAAATTACAGAAAGGAAATAACTCAATTAACTCCCAAGCCACAGATCCATTTAACACTTAACTCCAAAATAGGTTTAAATCAGAACTTCAGAAATAAATATAAAACTATTCACACCATGCAACTGCAAAGGAAAATATCCACACAGTCTTTCTGAATAATGAAAGCACAAGGGTAAACGAGTTGGGTTGGCTGGGCTGTTAATTTATGGTATGTTCTATGCTTATAACATTTTACTTCTTTTTCTTATTATATTCCATAGATTAGCAATCACATGTACATAAAGTAAAGTGCAGATAGAACATTAAACAATCGACAGAAAACAAGCCAAGACAAGAGACACAAGATGTGGCGGCTAGCTAGGGACAAACCCCACAATGTGTGGGGAAACCCTTTGATAAAATCTTATTTTATCTTCAATAATTTAGCAGAGAAATAGTACAATAAATCATATTTATATCAGCAGTAGCAAACCCTAGATCAGCAGCTTCAGCATTAGCGGCTTCATCATCAAACTAGGGCAGACGATATCTCACAAACTGACTGTCGGATCGGCTTGATTCCACCACCAAAAGTTGTGGCTTCTAGAGGAGGTTCATATGAACCTACAGCATAGTTCAAATGAGGAGATATTCTGGTCCACGCAGGTCAAACTTCACTTATGCAGCTGCAGCTTCAGTTTCAGCAGCTTCCTTCAAACTAGGGCAGTCGATATCTTGCAAACCGTCTGTCAGATTGACTTGATTCCACCACCAAAAGTTACAACTTTCAGAGGAGGTTCAGATGAACCTATAGCACAGTTCATATGAGGAGATATTCTGATCGATATAGGTCAAACTTCACTTCTTCATTTGCAGCTTCAGTCTCAGCAACTTCCTTCAAACTAGGGCAGTCGATATCTTGCAAACCATCTGTCGAATCGACTTGATTCCACCACCAAAAATTGCAGCCTTCAGAGGAGGTTAAGATGGACCTACAATGAATTTTAGATGAGGATATATTCTGGTCCACATAGGTCAAACTTCATTTCTACAGTTGCAGCTTCAGTTTCAGCAGCTTCCTTCAAACTAGGGCAGTCGATATCTCTCAAACCGTCCGTCGGATCAGCTTGATTCCACCACCAAAAGTTGCATCCTTCAGAGGAGGTTCAAATGGACCTACAAAAAAAAATAGAAGAGGAGGTTTGATGGTCCATTCTGGTCAAATTTTGGATCTGCAGTTGCAGCTTCAATTTCAGTAACTTCCTTCAAACTAGGGCAGTCGATATCTCGCAAACCGTCCGTCAGATTGACTTGATTCCACCACCAAAAGTTGCAGCCTTCAGAGGAGGTTCAAATATACCTACAACATAGATCAGAAGACAATGTTTGATGGTCCACGCTGGTCAAAATTTTTGATCTTCATTTGCAGCTTCAGTTTCAGCAACTTTCGGCTTCACATGTGTGAGAGAGAGACCCTTTTCTGTGTAGTAGAGAAGAGACTATTTTCTGCGCAGTAGAGAGAGAGAGAGATGTGATGAGATGAGTGAGTGCAAATGAGGAAAAGTCCTCCTATATTTATACACAACTTTTGATGTTTTAATAGATTCGATTGTTGGGATTCTGAGCCTACATGAGTTGTAGACCGACTTGATAATAATTCCATAATCAAAATAAATTCATATCTCCATGAATACTTATCAGAATTGGACGATATTTAGATCAATCCTAAACCTCTCGACGAGAGGAATCTAATGAACATATTATTAGCCATGAATAAGATGACCCACATGAAGTTTGGACCTAGTTTCCAATTTTAACGCTCCCTCTCAACTAGGGAGAACTTCATCTGCAATCTGTCTGTCGATCGCTAATATTCATCCATAAAATGCACTGCCCTGTACAACCTGACCCTTGCCTTGCTCTAATCCATTCTGCATGTTCTGCTTTGTCTTCTTCTGCCCTATACTGATGTCTACATCTCTGCTTTGTTATGCTCTGCTCTTCTTTGTTCTGTTCTGCTCTCCTTTGTTTGAATTATGATGAAGAAGAAATGATCAAGGATGTATCATACTGACTCAAAGTCAGTCTCAGAGTTTGTACCACTGGTCCTAGACTAGTCTCAACCAACCTGAAGTCAGCGTCATAGTGAGCACAACTCCTACCACTAGTCCCAAACCAGTAACATCCTCCATTGACTCAAAGTTAGTCTCAGAGTGCGTACCGCTGGTCCCAGACTAGTAACAACCGACCCTAAGTCAGTGTCATAGAATGTACCACTCCCACCACTGGTCCCAAACCAGTATCATTGATCCCAAATCAATGGAGGTCATCCTACCATAGGGAGTATAGTAGATACAATGATGCATCCATCAGTACTACTATGGTCCCTAACTTCATTTCCCTGCTCATTGATCATATGAGAGGTACTTCCCATGAGTCCCAGACTACATGGGTAGGATGCCTCGACAAGAGAACTAATCAATCCTGTCCTCACAGGAGAACACATCAATACTGCTAAAATCACCATGGAAAACACATCAATCCTGGCCTCACAGGAGAACACATCAATCCTGCTACAATCGCCATGGAGAACACATCAATCCAGGCCTCACAGGAGAACACATCAATCCTACTACAATCACCATGGAGAACACATCAATCCAGGCCTCACAAGAGAACACATCAAGCCTGCTACAATCTCCATGGACAACACATCAATCCAGGCCTCACAGGAGAACACATCAATCCTGCTACAATCACCATGGAGAACACATCAATCTAAGCCTCACAGGAAAACACGTCAATCCTGCTACAATTTCCATGGAGAACACATCAATCCATGCCTCATAGGAGAACTAATCATCCTGCTACATAGGAGAGTGAATCATCCTGTTCCACAAGAGATCGAATCATCTTGTCCCACAAGAGAGCGAATCATCTTGTTCCACTGCACACCACCAGGGGAGGGTGAGTCACCCTGTGGTCTTATGTTGCTCCAGTAAGAACCGCAAGATTTCAGAGCTCCCAGAGCTCAATGTATGCAACATGCAGGACCCTTGTACAAGGGTTTCTTAACGACTCCAAGTCATTTGGGAAAATCACATATTAGATCTCTTCTCAAGGCTTTGACAAGGTGTGTCAACCTGTACATCATCTTAATGTGATGGAGCCTCCTTGCTCATCAACTTACCATATCCCAGATGATGTCTATCTGCTGGAGCAATCAAAAAATACGAGATTCCTCAATAATCGAATCCTGCCTCTGGTTGTTACAGAGAATCACAGTGGTATGTGTTCAAACAGCTCACTGAAGAGCTTCCCCAACCAGACAGCTTCAAATGAGATCATACTCGTAGATATGTATCTAGTCTTGGCGGTGCTTATGGCAACCAAATTCTACTTCCTTCTCGAAGTAGAATCCAAAGAGAAACAACACTAAAAGTGCTCCAGTGATCCTCCACACTACCTGCCTAATCAGCATTCGAATAATCATGCAGTTTCATATTTCCGATAGTGTATCTCAATCCATGAGAGATTGTGTCCTGAAGATATCTCAGAAGATTCTTAGCACCAATCTAGTGAGGCTCAACCAAATATGAGCTCATAATTCTAACTGTAAAACATATGTTCGGACAGAGGTTCACCAAGAACATCAACATGAATGAGTTTTTGAAACTCAGAGGCATTTCCCAAATCTGGTCCGACATCACTACCATATAACTTCTAAAAGTTAAGATCCTCTAGGTAGTCACAGGCTTGCAGTCCATCATACCAAATCTTTTCAGAATCTTCACCACATATTTTCTTGAGATAGGAAAATTTCCCTTGGCTTCTGCCACACTTCAAGTCCTTGGTTCTTCATTTCAAATTGAGAAGCCAACTCTCTCTTACATTTGTGAATTAGAGGGTATGCACTTGTTAGAAAGAGGTCATCCACATACAATACCAATATGAGAGGCTTGTCATCTTCAACCTTAAAGTAAAGGTTAGGATCGACTTCACTCCTAGTGAATCCCAGCTTCATCAAGTGGCTATCGATCCTCTCATACCATGCTCGGGGTGCTTGCTTCAGCCCATAGAGAGCCTTCTTCAACATGCATACATGAGATTTTCAATCATAAATCTCAAATCCTTTGGGTTGCTCCACATAGACCTCTTCTTTGATCGAACTGTGCAAGAGAATGGTCTTGACATCCATCTGATGTAGGTTCCATCCTTGTGAAGCCACAAGGGCTATGATCAAGTGGATGGTCGTATATCTAGCAACAGGTGCAAATATCACATCATAGTCTATACCTTCCTTCTGGGAGAAACCACGAGCAACAAAACAAGCCTTATACTATTCCGTACTTCCATCTGTTGTAGCTTTATCTTGTAAAGCCATTTTGACGTGACGATTGTCTTGTCCTAAGGTCTGGGAACTACTTCCCAGACATCATTCTTCATAATAGACTCATATTCTTTGGTCATAGCATCCTTCCATACTTGATGCTTGATGGCATCTGAGAATGATGAAGGCTCATTTTGTATAATCATGCTCATGATGGTTAGGTATCCCTAATACCTTTTAGGTTTCTTACTTTCATGGAAGGTTCCTCAGGGTGCAGCATGTCCTTCAGCATCATCAAGTATCCCCCTAAGCCATGAATGCCTCTTCCTAGAAGAGGGAGGCTCAGGTGGATAAATAGGATCCATGGGTTCCTCCACATCAGGCATTGGTACATCATCTACCCAGCTTCCAAAATCGTACAGTTCTTCCTTTCCGCCACACCATTCTACTTAAGAGTATGTGGTGTAGTAGTATCCCTCTTTTTGTCAGCCTCAGATATGCCTGAGTGAACCAACTGTAATATCAAAGGTCTTGCTTTGACTTGGGGGGAATGGTCCCCTTTTGAGCTTTCCTTCAGCACATCTCGGACATACACCTTCTTTCTCTACTTGGAATTCGAGCATCCCTATTACCATATGTCTTACATTGGGTAGAGCTTTGTAATGAAGGTGGGAAAACCTCCAATGCCAAAGTTCAGACTGAAGAGATGTGTCATAAGATATGACACCTAGCGGACTTCCATCGACCTGATATAATGAATCAACACGAAACCCAAGAGTAAAGGCATCTTTAACATTATTTTTCCATATACGTACCTTGCCATCGCTAAAGGTTACCTTGTAGTCTTTGTCTTCCATTGCCGAGATGGACACTAGGTTCTTTCGGAGGTCAGGTGCATTAATACATCCTGGAATTTCTAGCCTTCCTGAATGGTTGTCCTCTTCCTTGATTTCCAGCATTCCTTTTACCTTTGCTATTCTACCTTTGTTTCTTCTTGAATGCATCTAGCCATTAATTCCTCAAAACCAGGAATTACATTATAGTTCAGAAGAGTAGTCCTGAACATGTACCATTCAGATGGTAATCATCCAAGAGTCATGAGTACCATTTCCTTGTTAGTAATAGCCTCCCCAATATATAAAAGATTGTTCCTGATTTCGGTGATCCTTAAGAAGTATGCTTGCATACTCTCATCTTTACCATTCTTGATTTCCCTCAGCTTATTTCTAAAAAACAAAACTTGATTTGCATCATTGACTTTAAATAAACTCACCAATCTATCATAGATTTCCTTGGAGGTGTCCAGTTCAGAGATGTAGACCACCAAGTTCTTGTCGATAGAGTCCCGGATGATCTTCTTTGTTTTGACTTCTCCATTTTTCCATTTGTTCCAGGCAACAACAGATGCATTTGATGGAGGCTCAACAATATTTCCTTTTACATGGTCCAACACTCCTCGATCTTCTAGGATTAGATTGATAGACATCTTCCATTCGTGAGAGTCAGATTTCTCACGGAGCTTGTCTTCGGCAGGAAAGAGTGTTGAGGACCCCATAGTTCTTTTAGGATAGCCTTGCCAATCTTCTCTTCGATGATTTCTCTTGCTCTTGCTCTTGCTCAGGCTTTGTCTTCACCTTAGCTCCGATGCCATGTTAAGTTATGGTATGTTCTATGCTTATAACAGTTTACTTCTTTTTCTTATTATATTCCACAGATTAGCAATCACATGTACATAAAGTAAAGTGCATATAGAACATTAAACGATCGACAGAAAACAAGCCAAGACAAGAGACACAAGATGTGGCGGCTATCCAGGGAAAAACCCCACAATGTGTGGGGAAACCCTTTGATCAAATCTTCTTTTATCTTCAATAATTCAACAAAGAGAAATAGTACAATAAATCTGATTTATATCAGCAGTAGCAAACCCTAGATTAGCAGCATCAGCATTAGCGGCTTCATCGTCAAACTAGAGCAGACGATATCTCACAAACCGACCATCGAATTGGCTTGATTCCACCACCAAAAGTTGCAGCTTCTAGAGGAGGTTTAGATGAACCTATAGCGTAGTTCAGATGAGGAGATATTCTGTTCCACGCAGGTCAAACTTCACTTCTACAGTTGCAGCTTCAGTTCAGCAGCTTCCTTCAAACTAGGGCAATCGATATCTTGCAAACCGTCCGTCGGATTGACTTGATTCCACCACCAAAAGTTGCGGCTTTGAGAGGAGGTTCAAATGAACCTATAGTGCAGTTCATATGAGGAGATATTCTGATCCATGCAGGTCAAACTTCACTTCTGCAGTTGCAGCTTCAGTTTCAGCAGCTTCCTTCAAACTAGGGCAGTCGATATCTTGCAAACTGTCCGTCGGATCGACTTGATTCCACCACCAAAAGTTGCAGCCTTCAGAGGAGGTTCAGATGGACCTACAACGTAGTTCAAATGAGGAGATATTTTGGTCCACGCAGGTCAAACTTCATTTCTATAGTTGCAGCTTCAGTTTCAGTAGCGTCCTTCAAACTAGGGCAATCAATATCTCGTAAACCGTCTGTCGAATTGACTTGATTCCACCACCAAAAGTTGCAGCCTTCAGAGGAGGTTCAGATGGACCTATAGTGTAGATCAAAAGAGGGTGTTTGATGGTCCACACTGGACAAATTTTGGATCTGCAGTTGCAGCTTCAGTTTCAATAGCTTCCAGCTTCACATGTGTGAGAGAGAGACCCTTTTCTGCGCAGTAGAGAAGAGATTCTTTTTTGCGTAGTAAAGAGAGAGAGATGTGATAAGATGAGTGAGTGCAAATGAGGAAAATTCCTCCTATATTTATACACAACTTTTGATGTTCGAATAGATGCGACTGTTGGGCTTCTGAGCCTACATGAGTTGTAGGTCGGCTTGACAATAATTCCATAATCAAAATAAATTCATATCTCCATGAATACTTATCGGAATTGGATGATCTTTAGATCAATCCTACACCTCTCAACGAGAGGAATCTAATGAACATATTATCATCCATGAATAAGATGACCCACATGAATTTTGGCCCTAGTTTCCAATCAGCTCGTTTCCCTTTTAAGAAACGAAAATATTCAGCACTCAAGTACACATCAGAGATAAATTAAACACACTGCATGAATAACATGGTGGATTCATTGTATTACTTGATCAAAAAATGTACATAGTAGTGTGATTCCATCCCAGAGCTGAGGGTGATACCAGATTACATAGAAAGTGAAATCACAGTCTAAGGATCGCTAACTAGTTCCACCTACAATCTATATTTTATACATCCTTTTGGCCTTAGCCGTATTCCACTAATTACAGTCATTTTCTTATTCAGTCCTTTCGACCAAACAGACTAACAACCGATCATTACAAAATCGACTAATAGTTATAATGGAACGTGTACTTCGCTGGTTGTAGACCATCCTTGGCAAACATCCCTGATTGTGTGCCACCAATATCCATCCTCAATTAATTAGCAACCGAACTCGGAGTCATGGATCAAAACATCTGCATGGAAAGATTCGGCTCATGAAAATCTCGGACAAATCATCGTGGCAGTGCCGGAATCTGTCTGCACTGATCATAGTAATTGATAATTAATACTAAGTTCCTCAATTACTTCTAGGAAATTATCATAAGTTGCAAGAGGTACGTAATGGGCATGAAATCTATGTAAAAAAGATTAATAAAGCACTTTAATAAATCTTAATGTAAAATACAAAGCATATGCAGGAATAGGTAGTTATCTTGGACCAACGTAGGAAAGATAAGTTTAAGTTGAGATAAAACAGAGGTTAATGTTTATATAAATGGGGTAAAAATAGGGCAATTTGGGACACCAACATGAGTCACTTATATTCTAAAGTCTCTTTATCTTCTATTTATGTTACGTTTAGTGGGTAGCTCATAAAGTATCATTGCAAAAGTGACTTTCACTTATTTATAAAAGCAGGTCACATAATTTTCTTTTTTTTAAGTAAGCTAATTAGATAAAGTTTGGAAAGGGGGGGGGGAGGGGGGGGGGGGATTTTTTTTTAAATATAACATTATCATTCACTTCTGCACATTCACGCACTTCATCGGCATCTTCAACAACTTTTCTTCAAAAAGCCATAATTTCTTCATCTGGAAGCCGTTTTCAGAGTCGTTTCTTTTTAATCGGCCTAATTTTTCGAGATATTTCCATTGGAACACTTAGTTTCAGCATCTACAACTTTAGTTTATGTTAAAATTCAAAGTCCATGCCAAGTTATTATTAAGAGCACCAACTACTTCCAATGGTGGTCCTACATTGTGCATTGTGGATTTACTTAGAAGCGAAGGTCATTACAGAATAGCCTTAGGCCAAGAAACTAAACCTAAAGATGAAGATAAGGCAGCCAAATGGGAAAACAGGCAAGATCAAGCACGTGGGTTGATAGGGATGTTTACTTCTCCAGACCTTAGATTCCATATCGCAAAACTTGATACCCCTAATGAAGCAATGAAACAATTCACTAAAGTTTTTAGAATTAAAAATGAAATTAGAGCCCATCAACTTGAAAATGAGTTGCTTCCGTTGGCCCCAATAAGTTTTCTTCCATTGAAGACTTTTTGTCCAAGTGTAAGACCCTTAGACTTCTCTTGGAAGGTTTTAAGGTTAAGAAAGAAGATGGTAGCCTGATGTATTCCATTCTTACTAAGTTGGGATGAACCTACTCTATGTTTGTTTCCACCTTCCATTCTATTAGATAAGCCTTCATTTCTCAAGGATAAGACTACAAGTCCCCCTCTTTTGATGCCTTTTGTGATTCTTTAATAAGGGAACAAGAAAAACTCTTACATCTTGGTCTTCTTAATCTTGGAAACCCTTCTAAGAAAGCCTTAGCCACCCACCAATAACCAAATTCAAAGAATCCTAAGAAGCATTATCCTAAAAAGAATGGTCCTATACCAAGCAAGGGTCCTAAGCAATTTCATGAAAAATCAATTCAACAAAATGATAAGGCAAATAAAAACAAAGGAAAGAAGACTGATAGACATTGCAATTTTTGTAATCATGATGGCCACTTAAAATCTAATTGCTTTAAGAAGATGGAAGCCTTGGAAGCAGTAATGAAGAAGCATAACATCCATTTGGAGCACTCTTCAACTTCAACTTCATCTTCAGGAATATCACTTTCTACATGTGGTTGTCAAGCATTTCGGTCTAGTTATGCACTAAATGTATCTTATTCCTGTCATTCTCATGAGTGGCTCTGATTCTAGAGCTTCTTATCACATGGCCAAAAACAAAGCCATGTTTTCTTCTTTAAATGATTATAACACCAAAAATATATATGTTGATGATGATAGATCTCTTAGTGTAGTAGGGACTAGAACTATTCATCTAAACAATGGTCAATTTAATGATGTATTATGTGTTCCAACCTTATCCTGCAACCTTCTATCTATGTATCAGATAACTCATTCAAGTGAAGGTAAAATCGTTGAATTTTCACCTCATGATGTTGTAATTAAGGACCTAAAAGATCCTAAACAGATTTTAGCTACTAGCATTGCTGATGATTCTACAAGGTTGTATAAGTTTAAAAACTTTGGGTCATCAACTCTTCCCTCGGTATTTGTTGCTCATAATAACGAAGTGAGAAAAATTTGGCATGAGCGATTTGGTCACTTAAGCTATTGCTCCCTTCAAAATCTATGTAAAGAAAATATGGTAACAGGTCTTCCTATGGTATCTTGCAGAGATGGTGTTTGTTCTGGATGTGTACTTGGAAAACTTCATCGATATAGTTTTGAAAAATGTGCCTCTTGGCATGCCTTGTCCCTTTACAACTTGTGCATAGTGATTTATGTGGTCCACTTCCAGTTGTTTCATTCTCTGGCTACAAGTATTTCTCAACTTTCATTAATGATTTCTCTAGGCGCACTTAGATATACTTCTTAAAACTCAAGAGTGAAGTATTTAACATGTTCTTGGCCTTTAAGGCCTTTGTTGAGAAACAATATAGACCTCAAATTCTTAAGCTAAGATCTAATAATGGCGGAGAATATGTTAACAACAAATTCATCAACTTTTGCACTAAGCATGGAATTCAAATGCAACATACTGTTCCATATACTTCCACAACAAAATGGTTGTAGTTGGAAAGAAGGAATCACACCTTAAAAGGAAATGGCTAATTGTATTCTTCAACCTAAAAGACTTAGTCTTAATTTTTGGGCGAAGAAATTTAACTGTGAAAATTACATAGTAAATCACACTCCTATAAGGTTTTAAAGAATATCACTCCAGAAGAAGCATGGAGCTCAATTAAACTAGATGTAAGTCACTTTCGTGTTTTTGGAAGTGAAGCATGGGCCCATATTCCAGATGAGAAACATGAATCTTTAGAACCTAAGAGTGAAAAATGTATTTTTGTTGGATATTTTGAAGATGTCAAAGGATATATAATTATTCCACTTAAGTCCAAAAATGTTATCATTAGAAGAGATGTAAAGTTTACTGGAAATATATCGGCCTACGAGCCTAGTTCAGCGGATGTGCCACCTCTCTCTATCCCGTCTAGTTCTGAAAATATTTCTTCTTCAAATGATGACAGCAAGGATGACAATGAATGAAGAATATCATTCATTATTGGCAAATGATACAAGAGATATTGTTCCTCTTCTAAAGGGACGAAAACTTGTTAGATGCAAATGGGTTAACATAGCCAAGTTTGGACTAGATGGAAAATTTGATAAACATAAAGCTCGTCTTGTTGCTAAGGGTTTTTCACAAGTTGAAGCCATTGACTATACTAAAACCTTCTCCCCTGTTGCCGAAATGAACTCTATCCACCTTTTTATTTCCCTTGCTGCCTCTTTCAAATGGGAAGTCCATCAGATGGATGTCAAATCTGCCTTCTTGCATGGGGACTTGCATGAAGGAATCTATATGGAACAACATCTTGGCTTTATACAAATAGACTCTAGCCTTATATGTCGACTTAAGAAATCCCATTATGGTCTCAAGCAAGCCCCTTGGGCTTGGTATGCCAAAATGGATAGGTTTCTTTTAGATATTGGCTTTTCTAGGTGTCATTCTGATAATACTATCTACACCAAGAAAGTGGGTAAGTCTCTTATCATTCTTGTCCTTTATGTTGATGATCTTATCCTTACTGGTGGTGATCCCAACCTTATAAACCATGTGAAGTCCAGCCTTAAAAAGAAGTTTGAAATGACAGATTTAGGACACTTGCATTATTTTTTTGGTCTTCAAGTCTTGCAATTCAAGGAAGGTATTTCCCTTTCCCATTCCAAGTATGCGTGTGATCTTCTATGCCACTTTCACATGGAAGGTTGTAATCCAACCCCTTATCCCTTTCAGTATGGAGTCAAACTTTCAGTCACTTGTACTTCCCCTGAAGCTAATGCTACCTTATACTGTCAACTTGTAGGCAAACTTTTGTATCTGACCCATACCTGTCCTGACCTATCCTTTGTTGTTGGCCTTATTGCTCAGTTTATGCAAAACCCATATGAAATTCATTGGAAAGCATCTAAAAGAATAATTCATTATGTTCGATGTACAATTTAGTTTGGGATTCATTACATTGTAGAAGCATCTCCTTTATTGGTTGGCTTCACTAATTCCAATTGGGCTGGTGACCCTGATGATCGAAAGTGTACTACAGGTTATGTATTCACTCTTGGTTCTAGACCTATTACATGGGCTTGCAAGAAACAAAGTGCCATTTCTCTTTCTTCAATAGAAGCAGAGTATCGTGGTGCCATAGAAGCTAGTAAGGAAGCATTGTGGCTTCGTCAAATCTTGTCAGAGTTTGGATTTCAACAATAGCATCCAAATACACTTTGGTGTGATAATCAAAGTGCCATTCAACTATGCAAAGATCCAGTCCAACATCAATGCAACAAACACATTGAAATACACATGCACTTCATCAAAAAGCTCATTCATGACCATGTTCTTGAACTGCAATATTGTTCAATCAATGATCAAATTGTAGACATCTTTATAAAGGCTCTCACATAGGTGAAGTTTACTAAACTTTGATTTATGGTTGGGGTTTAGGAAGTTGTCACTAAGGGGGGATAGGATCTAATGCCTCCTTCCTTCTACTATTGTGTCATATTTGCACATTCTTCAATCCCATCCCAAGTTGTTCTTAAGGTGGGATGTTAGGATATTCCGACACATAGGAAATAGTTAAGTATAACTTGGTTTAGTGTAGAGTTAGGTAAAGTATGTTTCTTTACTATGTACTTTTGTAACTTACAATCCGACAGTCATGATATGTTCTAAACATGATGTGATTCGACGGTTCATTCTCTCCTCTATATTACCGACACTTGATTCGTGGCTTAACACCCGATTGGTCCATGATCTCTATTTAAAGAGCATGGAGGGTCATTTGTAAGGTGACTGTTCATGAGAGAAGCTTGTGTAAATTTTATTTCTTTTACATTAATAAATTGCCTGAAGTGGCCACATTGGCTCAGCCCATGGAATGTTTCCCTCTTTGAGGGTTTTAACCACGTCAAGAATATTGGTGTATTGATGTGTGTTCTGTTTGTGAGCAGTGTCCTTCGGTGTTCTATCTGAGGAACTTACCTTGTAAATTCCTACATGGTTACAATTGAGTGAGATTAATAGCGCATACATAAAAAATGGTTGGAGAAGAAACTTTTAGATTTGAGCTTGATGTTTAAGAATATGTGGCCCACCATTGCTAAGGTTATTCCTAAGCCACCTTAAGACCCTTTTGTATGTTACCCTATTGAATGTTGTGAATATGTTAAGGATGCCTTTCTCAAACTTGTTGCAGTGAATCACAAATTGCAGGGTATTTTTACCAAACTCTGCAAAGAAATTCCAAACCCCTCCCTATTGTACCATGAATAGATTACTCGGGAAATTTCCACAGCATCATCAGTCTCAAATTCCCTCAAGCAAGTCATGCATGACTCCTAGGAAATTTTGCGTTAAGTTTCAAATTGGAGTGGTGTTCTTGCAAAGAAGAATCAATCGGTGTTTCAGCTTCATGTGACTGTAAAGAAGTTATTTGATCAAGCGATGCAAACTCCTAACTTGGATCAATAGAAGAGTCTCCTCGAGCAAATTGAAATTTTGGATGCCCAAATTCATCAGATAGAGTAAGCCTCGCAAGCTACCGAACATGTCTCAAGGGATCTTTGACCTATCTCTCAGAATCACTTTATCACTTTGCGGGCCTTATATGCTCTAGTTGATGGTCAACTACAGGAAGTCCTTCAATCCCAACCCCATGAGCCTACTACAAAGGATGTTGATTACTTTTTTGGGAAGGTAACTATTATTTTGGATAGTTGGAAGGATTTTGTTCATGCATACACCAGTTTCAAGTAGAATGTGTTGTGTGGCATGCCAGAGTTGGATCCTTCATTTGAATGAGAGTCAATAATGCAAACATATGCAGCCACAAGTGAAGAAATGGAAATAGAGGTAGGACCTTATGCGCCAACAATAAACTGACTTGAGGGTGAGTCAATAGTTTATGGTCGAGGCCTGTTGGGTCCTTCGTTTTTGAATAATTTTGAAGAATATGATTGAAGAGTGGTTGCGGAGAATAAATGGCTAAATTAGTTGGAAGCGACCATAGGAAATTGGGAAGCAACCGAGAAGTGAAGAATCAATTATGGTGGGATTTTTGAAGCCATGAAAGAAGGAAGTGCGGGCTAGATTTCGAAAGTATCAAAGATGATAAGTACAAAAACACTAGAACTCATCAAAGTGTACCCAATTGAGATTGGGATCAAGGAAGCTACATGTTAGACCAGATCAAGCAAGTGAGATCTACAAAAGGGACAAAGATGGGCAAATCTAGTTGTTGTTGGTTAATAGATGTTAGTTGAGATTTTTCAATTGTAGATTGAGTCATAGTTAGCAGAAGAACCGAAGTTTTGTTAGTTCTCCATTGTGTAACAACGCGTTAGAGTCTAAGTCTTTCTCTCTCTGAATTTTTGTTAAGATTTTGTAATGCAATGAAGTCCATAGTATTAATGCCTCGCAATATGCACAAGCTTGGGGTGTAATGATTTTCCCAGAAAATAAAGGAAATATTGCAGGAATAAATTGTGACTTGATGGTTGATGATTATGCATCTCCTTTAAAATTTTAATTTTCATTGCATGATTATTTTACTATCTTAGTTATGAATGTTTAAATTACATGTCATCTTTGTTGCGCTTGTTAATGGAATGTTCAAAATGCATGTATACTTTAATGAATAAAATTTCTTCACAATTATTCTAGATCCCTCATATCTTGTTGTTCTGGCACGCCTTGGGTGAGACACTCACCTTTTTCTCCAAATAGGAAAGAAAATGTCAGTAATAAGCTAAAATACGATGACACTTTTTCTTTGAAACCTAAGGTTGAACCCTGGGCATCTAATAATTAAAATTTACATCAACACTTGTTACTCCATGCCACAATTGTAGATCTAAGTTTGAATGCATATATCCTAAATTTTATCTTCTATGATTAGGATTTCCAACCCAATTTGAATTAAAATAACATAACAATTCAACATCAAAGTCATCAATATATTTAATACCAAAATTAATAGTCTCTTTTAGATATCGAATGAATTTTTCACCACTTCCCAATGAATTTCAAGAGGCTTGGCCATAAACTGACTTAGGATGTTGATTGAATATGCTATGTCTTCTTGGTTGTAGTGAGATAGTTTAGAATTCCCACTAACTAATGACATTGTGTGCCATCATCATTGTAGAGTTTGTAATTATGTTCTAAAGGTATTTCCACTATTTTACATTGATCTATATTGGACCTTTTGAGTAGCCATTTGGTATATTTGCTCTATACAATTGTTTTATGTCCACCCTCTCTCCATATCTCAAGACATAAGCAATAATGAAATTCACCAAGGTCTTTCATTTCAAACCCATATGATATTTGTCCATTAACTTTATTAATCCACTTAGAGGCATTGTATGTTATAATGAGATCATCAACATACAAAGAAATCAAGAGAACATGCCCCTTCTAGTATGCCTTGATATACATGTTAGGGTGGCTTTTACTTTTAATAAAACCTTTCTGTTGTAGTGGCTACAACCACCCTCCAAAATTTTTCCTTAGCTTCATTTTGGAGCCTCCCTACCAACCTTTCATAGTGGCATGTCTTGCTTCGTCAAGTACGCAAGCTTCAGTGATTTTCTTGCAAATTGGCAGCCTGTCCATGAGAGCTTGTTGCATTCACCTCACAGGTTGTTTCTCCGGACTTGGTCCAGCTGCAAGTTGAGAAGCTCCCCCAAGAAATTGCGTAATTCTGGAGGGAAACCAACCTTCCCTCAAGAAATTGTGCAATTTTATCTTGCAGCCTGCTGGGCTCCAGAATTGCGCAAATCTGCCACTCAAGCTTCACTGAGAAAATTGCGCAATTTCTCCCAGCAGGGCTGCTCAACCCATGAATTGTGGAATCTTGGGTAGCAGTGAGCTGCTCTGCCCAGAAATTGCATAAATATCTTGGGCAACCAATCCAGCTCCCTCATAGAAATGCGCATTTTTTCCTCCCAACTGAGCAGACTGTGCATGTGCAGTTGAGTTGACCGGTTCCACTTGGGACCAAGAAAACTTGACTTACATGCATGGGATGTTTTTACTCAGAATAGAAAAAGCAACATGAAAAAAAAATCCATATATTTTAGGGAGATATTTTTAGCAGTTGGAGGTTACATGGAAAGATATTTTTAGAATCTTTCTTCCAAGTGTCGCTTTTTCCTAAAATTGTGGCATACACATCATGAGCTTCAAACTTATTTATTCTATGCATCAGAGCTCATTCCTTCACATCGATCTTGGAGCTTTAACATCCCACAGCACATCCAGGACTCTCAGGCACATCCAAGACTCTCTGATACATCCAGCTCAGCTATTCACAGGTAAGCGGTTTAAACTTGTCTTTTGCAGCATTTTTGTCGCTTTTTGTGTTTTCACTTGTGTGAGTGTTGTTTGTTTGATTTCTGTGAATGGTCGCTGTCATTTACATGCATACTAGCTTGTACTATCACCATTTCATTTTTCATTAGCATCTCACTGATGTCACATGCATGAACTATTTTGCACGAACGGTCGTCGATTCGGTGACTCGCTTCACCCACATGCATGTTGTTATGTTTTATGAATCTTTCATTCACTATTTGCATGCATGATCATTCACTCCTGCTTACACTTAGTATCACCATGCATTCACAATCACATTTGCTTTTAGTTTCCTGTTGGTGGGTCTGGGTATCCATGGCCCGCACTCTACCTCACCAAGATAGCATTGCGCAATCCTAAGAGGGAAGGCTCTATATTCCCCTTAGGAAATGTGCATTTCTACCTAGGAGTTTTCCTCTAGTCTTGCATTGTGAAATTATGAGGGACAGTGACTGTTGGCCCATAAAATTGCGCAATACAGTCACTGGGCCTACATCTAATGCCAGCTAAAACTGTGCATTATGCAATTCCAATAGCCAGTAGGCTAGAATGGATTGCGCATTATGCAAATCCAGTAGCCAGCCAGCCTCCTTAGATAGCCCAAACTACCTTTTGCGTAGTTTTGGCAGCCAGTCAGACAGCCTCCCAGAAGAAGTTGAGCAATCTTTTCCAGTCAATTCCCAGGTATGTTGCATGTTGTTCCTCAAGTTTGCTTTGGTTTTTGCTGACAGATTTCTTGCTATGCATGTTGCTTTGTCTCCAAATATAGCAGGTGTTTGTTTGCCTCTTAGCGGTACAGGTTCAATGGCCTCCAAGAGAGCAAGATCAAAGGACACTGACGAAAGTGAAACTGGAATAGCAATTGAGCGAGCATCTACAAATCTGCCGATCTATGAAGATACCAAACTAATTGTAGACAAGGACATCAAGTTGAAATGGGAAGAGGTCAATGATGCATTTGCAAGCACATTTGGGTAAGACCTCAAAGACTACCAAGTATATGTGAACATTCACAAGTTTGGCTTGTACCGGATTGCATGCAGATACCCCACATTCCCATGTGCATACATGATACATTGGATAGTCTCACACACTGATCCTAAGACAATGATATTGAGCAGTGTCAGTAGGATGAAGATTGCTACCTTAAGGGCACATGATTATGATGAGATGTATCAAATTTTAGATCCTGTTACCATCATGGAGACACCCTTCAGCTTACCTAGCAGCAATGCCAACTCCAGAGACATTTTGAAGAACTAGGTAAAGGAGCCAGCTAAATTTAGGATGACACCCAACCAGATATACAAGACGAAGATACTGCGGAAGGCATATCAATACTTGGTCATATTTGCATGTCAACAGTATGACCAAGAAACAAGGGAAACCTTCCCACAAAGTTGGGTTATTGTGTTGGACCAACTGGCAAGAGAAGGCAAAGCATGAAACTGTTCTGGCATGTTGTCTCATCTGCTAAAGGAATAGGTAGCAAGGGCTCGATAGCTGCCCAAAGGTATGCAAGTAGAGATCTACATGTTCACCTACATCTTGGATGCATTCTGTGCCTGATAGGAGTTCCCGGGCTTGAAGTGGGCATGCACACCGGTGGAGACTGCTGTGAACACTTATTGTAAGATGTTGTCCGAATGCAGCTTCAAAGGAGTTATCACATGACTGTCCGATCATTTTGTCACCCAAGTTTACAAGATGGTATTCAAACATGATCCACCCTACATGTCGAAGGCAGCTATGGAGGCATTGATAGACATAGTTGATTGGTATGCCTCACCATCCAACACCTTCATATAGATGTACAACACAAAGAAGCCTCCGCATTTTCTACCGAAGTTTTCCTTGGACAAACTCGTCATGCAAGAAGTATCATATCACATCTTAGCAGGATTGATGGTTAGGCTGCACTGAAAGAAGAAGGCATCTTGGCCCGTTCTTCCATTGTGGATCGGGATATATGAGATTTGGATTTTAAAGCATACGGATGTCAAAGAAGAACAGATGAAGAAGTATCCATTTGACCTCCGAAGTTACAATCTGTATGACTCGCATTGTCTTTTGAAATATCACTACGTGAGAGTACAGTTCAATTGGATCCATGGGGCATGTCATTGGGCGGAGGAGGACCCATGGAGATATTGTTACAACTTCTCCAGATTCAATGAATCGGTCGGATTTGTTGTGGAATGGTTAGTGAAGCAACATGAAGAAGCATCCTGGAAAGCACCAGAAGCAGCAGCAGCAACATAAGTAAACATACCAATCTGCGATAAGGGCAAGAGGAAGATTGTCGACTACATGGAAGAAGAGAAAATTTACAAGTTCTGAGCATATCCACTTGTGGAGAAAGCATCTATGGCTATAGAGGCAAAGAGGCAACAATGCGATAAGCAAAATGTGCAAAGGTAGAGAGAGAAACAAATAATGGAGGAAATAGAGGAGTTGCATGAGTTGAAGGAGAAACTCTGGAAGGAACAAGAGTTGCGCAAACATGAGAAGGAAGTGCAGCAAGAACAGGTACAACAGGGGGAACAACTTGTGAAGATGGATAAAACAACGCCTGTACAGGTAGTGGACTCATCAAAAAATTCGGCATCAAGCAGATAGGGTGAGCCATCGCAGGAGCAAGACTTCGCTCAAGAGATAGAGCGAGAACTTGAACATATGGGTATAAATATGGAGCAGCGGGAGTTATAGCAAGACATCGACCTCATGCCTCACCACCAAGAGGTCGACCCACCAACCTCATCGCATCCAGAAGACGAGTAAGTCCCAAGTGACCAAGGAGACACTAAGATCCTTGGAGATCAGTCGAAAGGAGAGATGCACAACATCTCATTCGATGAGTCTCAACATATAGTTGTGCAACATTGCAGAGTGTTGACTCTAGATTATCATACATCCCTTGCGCAATTTTAGGAATGAGTGATCATGTCTAACGTGCCAAACATCCAACAACATTTACCAATGCTACCAGAGCATATGCCAAAGTGACTAGCTCGAGTGTTCGCTTTCCAATAGCTGAGAATGAGTGAATGGTGAAGGAGCTATAGCCGACCAAGAAGGGAGGAGAATTGGTTATAGCATCCTCCTGAGCAGAATTGAAGAAGGCAATACCGCATGAAGTATTGTCCCTTGACATAGTCGTGCGGAATTTTATTCCAAGTTCGGTACCATGCATAAGGCAGTCATCCATCTCAACGGATGGCAGCAACGATGTGCTAGGAGAGCACATATCTTGTCGAGCGTGCATGGTGTTGTTGATTACATGCAAACATGGATGATGAGATACAGGGGATCCCAACTTCACTTTCCTAAGATGATGAAGCCCAGAGCATTTGAGCTAAAGGAATGCATCTAGAGTCAGGTTTGGAACTATGAAGAGCTCCCACATCTCATCACTAGTCTACAGGCTTCCCATGCAAATGTATTCAAGAGTATGGATGGTTTTGTGCATGCACATGCGATCCCATTTATTAGGACTCTCACCCAGACAAAGACAAAGGCATAGGTCCGACTAGAGCTTGACTCATACTTTGATGAGTTGATGTTCATAGCCACCAGCCCAGACTTGTCGATTAATGCAGACACCATGAACAAGTATGTCATTGGTCCGACCGCGCTGAAGAAAATGATGCGCATGCTATCAGATGAGTTGGACAAAGGAGCCCAAGCAATGTACCCAGATGTTATGGAGGCAAGAGTGAGGTTCTAGAAAGATGTCACCTTAGAGTATACGGACAACATCCCAAACTACCGATCTTGGAATCAATTCACTACTGTCTACCACCATGAGGATGTCAAAGAGTTGGTCTTCCAACAGTTGTCCAAGTCATAGTGATGTCTTGCATGGCTTTCTCAAGCCATTTTGTCTCACATGGATACATGTGTATTGTAATGTAACGTCTTGTCAAGTGTAAGTTCAAGTGTCGACAGTTGGATGTAACAATCATAGAGTAGATGAAGAGTCATGAGGGTAGATGAACTATCACAAAGGGGAATTTCAAGGGCCACCCCACCCTTTGTTATAAATAGTCCCTCATAACTCATTGTAAAGGCTTTTGGTCATCCAAGCTTCGATAGGAGTATCTTAGAGAAATCTTGGACAGTATTGTAACACACCTTGGCTTCTCCACTGCGCATAGCTAGTATATCTCTTTGGAGGAGTAGGTGGTTGTGGTTGTAATGTTCCGCTATCAAAACTAGTGGTTGGACATGGATGTATTGTATGACTGGAACTTACACTTCTTAATATAACAAGCTGTTTGGTCAATTTAGTGATGTCTAAATTGCAACTTTTAAATGTCAACCTGGGGCTCGTAAGCTGATGAAGTGAGGTGTACTGTATGTACTTAGGCAACTTGTTTCTTAAGCTTTTGTCGTTTTTAACTTTTTAAGTTTGTTTTCAAGTATATCTCTCCTACTGTGATGTGATGGAAATGAAATAAAGCAAGTGAAGTGTGTGAGATTGTGATGAGCTTTAAATGATTTCTTATAACTTAAAAGTATTCTACAATAAAGTTTGAACAACAACTGAAATGAAATCAACTCTTAAAGGAAAATAAAGGCATCAAATAAAAGACTAATGACATTGGCCCAGTATCTCTGCTGCTACAAGAAAATGAAGATGAAATCTATGTCAAATCTAGCTAAAAATAAAAACTAAGCAATGTGAAACTGAAGTAAATCTACATAAAAGAAAGACTAGCCACAAATACTTTAACTTCTTCTTAACCTCTTGTCTTTTAACTGAATATATCATGTGAGAAACAATTAAAAATAAGCCAAGCAATTGTGAGTTCTTGAGCAACTAAACCAAGCTGTGCTAAGTGATATTTTGGTCCTCAATGAAGATATTAAATTATGGAGAAGAAACCATCAATAGGTAAACAACTTGATGTCTAAAAGCAGAAAGCAACTATGCAAATTAAAGAAATGATAGTAAGGAAATAAAGGCTGCAAAACAAGGAAGGTCAGTAACATAGACAAGATGATCACAAGTGTCACTAGTTGTGAAAAAGAAAAGAAAGAAAATGTCCCGGGCACGCCTAAGAAACCTGCATAACACACTGATCAGTCATGGAAAAGTGTAGAAATATAAATAAGCATAATTCAAAATTTATATATAGCTATTGTACATGATCAAAACACAACAATCAAAGGCATTCTATACAACTATTATACATAAAATGAGAAAAAGAAATGCAGGAAATTAAAGAGCACTATACAGGCCTTCAGTAAACAGGGGCCCTCTGCCTACTCCAGCCAGCTCAATGATCAGTTACACGCTCAAATGGAAAACAGTCTTCTCATATATTATGTATCAAAATAGAAAGTACAGTGGGGAGTTCAAAATTACATATCAGCGGCTAACTATCCAGCGTTCAAAGACACTTTATTTATAACAGAGGAAAGCAAACTAACTTAACGAAAACTAATTTATTCAAGCAGCTGTGTAAAAACACGCAATCTTGCTGCGTCCTCGGATTTAGGCAACGATCGTTGTGGGAATTCAATCTGCTGTTGGATTCATGTTTCCCACTATCTTCGTGGCTGAGGAGGATGCCACCTGTTCTTCACGTGCTCTAAAATAGAACACGCAGAGCCCTGCCACTGCCAATGACTTATGTTGATCGTAGTTGCCTCCTCGTTGACCACGGGTTTTTATGACTGGTTTGGGTGAGCTGGAAGGACACACACCATGTCCTTGGTTCCACGAACTTGCCCATGTGGCTCTTCTTCCCGAAGGACACCTGGAACATATCGTTTAATAATACAGCTGCGGAATCCGGGGTTGGCTGCGGAAACCGGGATCAGCTGCGGAAACCCTATGTGAGCTGCAGAAACGCAGCACTTTGAACCAAAATTCTAAACCAACAACATAGTTATTAGCATAATTAGCAAACCATGTAAAAAGTCCTAAAATACAATGATTTGAGCAATTTGATGGAGGGAATGAGTGGCAAAAGAAGGAAATGAATAGGAAAAGGAGGCTGAGAGGATGTATAAAGAAGTGCAGGTTTGAGGCTCAACAAAGAGTTTCACCACTGAGAATATGGTGATAACATGATGTTTTTTGAAATTTAATTTTCATACTAGATCCTACAGAAAAAAAAAATAATCTCATAATGCGTTGAAACTCTCTTATATCACCAGAGAAAAACAATAATATATTTTCAATAAAGAGTAGGTGTGATATCCTTAAATAGTCACCAATAAGAATTCCATTTAGATCACCCCTACCAACTGCTTGTTTTATTAATCTACTCAATCCAACTTCCACTAGAACCAAGAGATAAGGGGACAGAGGGGAAACCTTTCTTAGCCCTCATAAATGAGAAGAATATGGAGGCTTCTCCATTAACAAGAATAACAAAATGTTTTATGGAGACACAACACATGTTCCATTTTGTAACCTAGTAAGAAGACCCAATGTGTGAAATAAAGAGCTAGAGTAAGGTTCAAGATACTTCGTCGTAGGATTTGGATAGCTCAACCTTTAGAATCAAAGAAAATAATTTCCTTGTTTTAATTGTGTATAAGGATTCTTGAGCAGAGCCCAAAACTTCATGAATGTGCCTACCTTGAAGAGAACAAAATTGTTCAGGCAAAGATAGAATTATAAAGAATTGGATTTATCTAAAGAGCTATCACTTTTTCCACTATCTTATAGGCCATATTGCACATAAAACTTGGCATAAAATCTTCAAATTTATCCGAATAGTAAGATTTAGGAATTAGTTTAATTAGAGTAGAATCTAGGGAGCCAAGCATCTTTCTTGGAGTCTCAATCTCCTCCCCCATGCAAAGTAATTCATTACCAAGAAGGTAAAAAGGATAGATAGAACTCGATGGTCCATCCATCAGGTCTTGGACTCCTATCCTTTCTTAAGGAATTCATAGCTACTAATAAATATGAGCTGGTAATCTCTTTTAGGAATTCCTTATTCTCTTCAAGGGTGACAAGCCTTAGAAATTTATGAATCATAGACATGGAGGCTCCCAATGAGTACCTAGGGTTTTCTATAAAGAATCTCTTAAAATAACCCACCCTAACATCAACAATATTTATTAAAGTGCAGACCCTATTACCAGTTTCGGTCGCAATGTCCCAAATGGTATTTTTGTGCCTTCTATGAGATGCAAAATGGAAGTATTTTGTATTCTTATCTCCCTCGGCAATTCAAGTGGCCCTTCTCTTCAGTCTCCAGTCTATTTCCTTATCTAGGAATAATTTATTTTTAAGAGATTCCAAATTTATAATCTTAACAATATCCCTTTCAATAGGAATACCACTATTAGCATAATATAGAGTAGTTGGATTCCCTTCAATCTCCAATAATCTAGCACCTATATCATTTAGCCTATCACTAGCCCATGTATTTACCTTTGGTTTAATTCTTTGTAAATTTTGAATTATTTGAGTATAGACATTAATGTTTCCATAAGGATTTTAGATTTTCCACTCTTCCTTAATTAACTTAATAAACCCATCATCTAGGCCCCAAGCTCTATTTCACTTAAAGGGAGATACAAACTTATCATTAGATTCATTAATCTCCAAATAGTATGTGTTGGGTTGTGTTATATTCTTTCCACGACTAGCCCACGTAATTAACTGGGAGGTTAGAAGGGGGGCGGAGCCCCCCTTCGTTGCGTTGATTATGTAGCAGGGGGTTTGAGGGGTGTAGCTAACCCCACTCTATGGGGTTCAGGGCAGCGCCCTGGAAAATTTTGGTTTTCGACCCTATGTTAGGTTGGGTAGACCTACCTATGGTTTTGTGCATGTTTTACGCACATGGTTTTG
Source organism: Pinus taeda (assembly GCA_000404065.3). NCBI lineage: Eukaryota > Viridiplantae > Streptophyta > Pinopsida > Pinales > Pinaceae > Pinus > Pinus taeda. The sequence goes on from APFE030725162.1 coordinate 241,584, forward strand.
GATGCGATGGTTTTTGGTCCATGGTTTTGGATGCAATGGTTTTCAGTCCATGGTATTAGATGCTTCAACATGTATAAATATGTATTGTAACATTGAAAGGAATATAATGAAAACTAAAGCTGGTAGTCGCGGTTTTGGGATCCAGGGGAAAATCTCTGTGTATATGTGTTTTATTTGTTATGCTCTCGCATTGTTTATTTTATGTGTTTTAGAATTCGTATACAGGTAATTTCTGTATGGGGTTAAAACCTACATTTGGTATCAGAGCTGTTTTGGCTTCAAGGGGACGCCTTTGTTGCTGAGGGGTTTCGATCGGGCCTGTGGTAGACCTTGTTCAGTGGGAGATCTGTGAGATCGATTCTGGTGGTGAAAGAAGATGGCGAGTAGTTGAAAGACAAAGATGGATAAATTTAATGGTCAGATTTTTGAGCTGTGGAAACTCAAGATGGAGGATCTGTTGGGGGATAAAGATCAGTGGATCGTGGTAGATCTGGGTGCTAAACCAACGGGAGTGTCTGATGAAGAATGGAAGAAGTTGGATCGGAAGGCAAAGAGCACAATATGATTATGTGTCTTAGATTCAGTATTGCTGAATGTATGAGGGGAAGCTACGGTGAAGGCTTTGTGGGACAAGTTAGGGACTTTGTACCAATCTAAGTCTTTGGTGAATAAACTGTTCCTGCAGAAAAAGATGTATAACCTAACGATGAAAGATGGAGACTCAATGAAAGATCATCTGAACGCATTTAATACTATGGAAAGTCAGTTAGCATCTGTTGATATTAAAATTTCAGATGAAGATAAATGCATCAGTTTGTTGTGTTCTCTACTAGATTCGTGGGATAGTCTGGTTAATGCAATAGGTAGCAATGCAACTGCCTTGTAGTTTGATGAAATAGTCTCATCCTTGCTAATGGAGGAGATGAGACGGAAGAATATGGAGAGCCAGAACGGTGATGCCTTGTCTATATGAGGATGGTCCCATGACGGAAATAAAAATAAGTCATCGAGTGGGATGATAGGAAGGCTAGAATCATTGGTCAAGGAAAAAGAAAGTTGAAGTTGCAAGGTGGAAGGGTTAGAACACTTTCGGGTGTTCTGCATATTCCTGCATTGGCTAGAAATCTGATTTCTATAAGCAAGTTGGATGATGCAGGTGTAAAAACAGTGTTCAACAAGGATAACTGTAAGATGGTTCGAGGAGCACTGGTATCGATGCAGGGAGTTTGGATTGGAACTCTATACAAGTTGCAAGGTAGCATGGTTGTTGATGGGTATAATAGTTCTATGGTTCCTGAAAGTGGAGAAGAAAATCTAGTGGTCTCTGGAGAGAAGGCCATGTTGTGGCATCAAAGGCTTGGACATATTGGAGAGAAGGGCATTCAAATACTTCATGGTAAAGGTATGTTAGAAGGTATGAGTGATAGCTCTCTGGATTTTGATTTCTGTGAAA
>APFE030725169.1:12353-73545 GCA_000404065.3 Pinus taeda
GACTTGCGCCAAAAATAGCCTGCGGGCCCACTTAGTGAAGGTGACTCCTTTCCACTAAGCTCCATCATCTTGTTGCAAACTTTTCAACATCCCTAACCCTACTAGAAATTTAAAAATAATGAAGTGATTTCCTTCAAGTGGATTTTTCCATTTACAATATAAGGCATCTAGGACTCCTTGATATGTATCATAGAAGAACCCCAAGCCACATCATTTTCAACCTCTAGTTCTAGTAGAGTTCTTGGTTTCTTTACTTTTTCCAATTTCCAAATTCCTCCATAAGCCTATCTTACCTAGCGACATGCTTGTACGTGTAGAGTTTCCTTTCCCTAAAATACCATGTCATATTTTGCAATCCATATGACACAATTCTCTATACCACGTAATGCATCATATTCTATCATTTATCTATACCATTCCTCAAAGTAGGAATAAAAGACTCACCTTCCCACTTCCTTTTACCTTTAGTCAACTTCAATGCCCCTTCCTATACATCTCTTACACATGGAAAATGAAATGATAGATGGTCCAAATTAATGGAAATTTGAGGTCTAAAATGGGCTTGATAAAGAAAATAATAGATAAGGGTTATGTTTTTTCAAAGGGAAATAAAAAAATACTTTTTTAAATCATAATTTTGAATTATCTCTTTATAAGTTTACTCAAATTTCAAGTATAGGAATTAGTTGTATGTGGGATTAAGTTCCACATCAAATGAGCACCCGCTATGCATAATTTTGGTAGAGTCGCAGTGAATTTTTTTTATGCATTTCCAGCTTATCTCACCATTGGTTTATTAAAAGTATGAAAAGTGGGTGATTTTTGGATGAGGAATTAAACCCCTCATCCAAAAAATGCATACACTTGAAATTTGAGTAAAACTATAAGGAGATAAGTTCAAAATTCAATTAAAAAGTTAGTTTTCTGATATTCCTTCCAAACATATTCACCCTTATGGTTGACATCATCATCTTGAACCTTTTGGTTCTTTTAAAGTTGATTTTTGATAGTACATTTTTTGTTTTAAGGCTCATCTTTTCCCTCATAATTCTCCCAATAGTATAGTCTCCTCTTTGATCTTACACATGGCACATCTACCTATCCCTTTCCATTCTCACTTATGGAAATGATCTCAAGTAGGACTTTTATGATAAACCCAACCAAATAAAAATCCTTGTTTTTAGTGGCCTATTCAACATTAATATGTAATTCGACCACAATTTTTGTTATGCACGATTTCTGTTATGCAACCAACTCACAAAAATATAGATCAACGACTTAAAAATTATCCTCTTCGAGGGGGAAATCTCCTTTACATTACATAAATGAACAATTCTTGGATGATACAAATGATAAGGCCTCCTTTCTATATATAGGAGTCTAAGGGCTCACAACTTAATCAGAGCCTACATAAAAATAATCATGTAAGGCCACAACAATAACAATAGTGGGCTTCCATGGGGCAGAATTATAACTATATGGGGACTACACGGGCACAACAATAATAATAAGGGGTTTACATGAACAATAACAATAAGGGGTTACACTAGTTGTATAGGGACCTAACATGCGCCTATCATTCAAAAAAGTGTAGTCCTCAACGCTTGAGTAGTTCTCAATGCTTATGTATAAAATTCTCATCCTTCCATGTGGAATCTTCAGTGGATAAATTCTTCCATTTGATGACATACTCTGAAATTGATTGATTTCATAGCTGTCGGGTTCTTGCTTCTGTGACTGCTTCAAGTTCCAATATGATTTTCCTTCCTTGTCAAGTTCTAGAAATATTGTTTGAACTGGGAGCTTTTCACCTATAACCTTCTTTAAGCATGAAACATGGAAAACTGGGTGCACTCGAGAAGATGCAAGAAGCATTAATTTGTATGCCATAGTACCAATATTTTGCAACACCTTGTAAGGACCATGGTACTTTGGTGATAGTTTATTATCCTTCTTATCTTTCTTGAGAGACATTTTTTTGTATGGTTGTAGTCGTAAAAGTATCCTACATCAAAACTTCTTTCATTGCGATGCTGTTCTACTTGTTGTTTAACTCGATTTTGCACCAAATTAAGGTTATCGTTTAAGAGTTGGATAACTTGTTGTTGATGCTCAATATTATCTTCCACTGCTTGAACCTTAGAATTTTCTCTTAAAGATGATGTGATGGATGGTTAATGATATCCATAAAGTGCCATAAATGGAGTCATTTTTGCTGCAATATGGAAGGAAGTGTTATACCACCATTCAACCAGGGGTAACCACTTGACCAATTGTTTTTGTTTATTAGATACAAAGCAACAAAGTTATCCTTCCAAACATTTGTTAACTATCACAATTTTCCCATCAGTTTGAGGATGATAAGATGAGCTATGAGCTAATTGAGTACCCAGACAAGAAAATAATTCCGTCCAAAAATTTCTAGTGAAAATGAGATCTTTGTCGCTTACAATAATATTTGGGTTTCCATGTAGCTTTTGAATTGTTTCCATAAATGCAGTAGAAACTATATTGGATTAAATGGATGAGATAATGCATAAAAATGTGCATACGTGGTAATTCTATCAATTACCACAATGATGGCACTCTTTCCTTTAGACTTGGGTAAAATTGTGAGAAAATCCATTGAAACCTCCTCCCAACATTGACTTGGAATGGCTAAAGGTTGTAACAGACCTAGGGTCTCAATTGTTTCAACTTTATTTTGTTAGAAAACCAAACATTGCGCCCCAAAATTTTGAATATCATATTTAAGGTCCTCCCGAAAAATTTCCTTCTTGACCCTGCGGTAAGTTTTTTAAAATCCCGAGTGCCCTCCTAAGGGAGAGGTGTGAAATTCCAAAAGAATATTTTATTTGATTTGGGAATTCTTTCAAATATATAAGTGATATTTGTACCATAATGAATCATTTTTTTTTTTTTTTTTCCAGATAAATGTATAAGATGTATTGGGATCTTGCTACAACTTTTTAACGAGATTTTGAACTTCTACGTCATTCTTCCATTCATCCCTTGCTTTAGATATCCAATATGGATGGATAATAGAAATGAAACAAAGAAATCCTTCCACATCCTCATCCTTTCTTGAGAGTGCATCTGCAACAACATTTCGCTTCCCTTTTTTTTAGATGATTTCAATTTCATAACCCAACATCTTTGTGACCCATTTTTGCTTCACTTATGAAGGTAATATTTGTTGCAAAAATGTTTAAGAATATCATGATCAATTTATTCCTTGAAGTGTCTTCCCATTATGTAAGGTCACCATTGCTTTAGTGCATGTAGTATTGCCAACATTTCATTCTCATAAATAGTTTTTGTAAATACTTTCCTTTTATTGGATAATTTTCAAAAGAAATTGTGTTCCTTCTTGCATTAAAACAACACGAATTCCATTTCCTGAGGCATCACATTCTGCAATAAAGGTTTTTGTGAAGTCTGGCATAACTAAGGCCGGTGCTTGGCACATTGCCTCTTTAAGATGTTCAAAGGCCTTAGGTTCTTCTAGAGTCCAAGAAAATTCATCTTTCTTCAGTAATGTTGTTATAGGTTCTTTTATTCTCCCATAATTCTTAACAAACTTATGATAATACCCATTCAACGAGAGAAATCCTCAAAGATTCTTTATGGTTGTGGGGATTTTCCATTCCTTAATGGATTTAATTTTTTTTTTTATGGTCTACCTTAACACCGTCATGAGATACAATGTGACCCATATATTCCACTTCTTATACTCCAAAAAAACATTTGGAGGTTTTTGTATAAAATTGTTTCTCCTCCAATAGTTTGAGCACCCTGCCAACATGTTGAACATGATCCTTCCAAGACTTGTTGTAGATTAGTATATCATAAAAAAATACTAACACAAATTTTCTAAGGAAGGGTTTGAAAATGGAATTCACCAAACCTTGAATGTAGAAGGTGAATTGGTAAGGCCAAAAGGCATGACCAAAAAATCCTAATGACCCTCATGAGTTCTAAATGTTTTTTTTTTTCGGGATGGCTTCAGTCTTCATTCTAATTTGATGATATCTTGAACGAAGATCTAACTTGGTGAAGTAAGTTGCTCCATGTTATTGATCCAACAATTCATCAATGACAAGAATGGGAAATTTAATTGTGATAGTGAGCTTGTTGAGCTCCCTGTAATACAGACACATGCACCATGATCCATCCTTCTTATGCACCAATACTATTGGAGCAGAGAAATAAATTTGACTAGGTTGAATTATACCAACCACTAGCATTTCTAAAACTATACATTGAATTTCACTCTTTTGGGAAAAGTGATATCTGTAAGGCCTGATGTTTGGAGGAATACTTCCCAGAATCAAATGAATAGCATGATTTTGATCACGAATAGGTAGGAGGCCTTTGGAAGTCTCAAATACATTGGAATGATTGTCCAAGACTTTTTGGAGATCTACAGAAATAGATGATTTTGATGTTTGAATCTCTAGTGAGCATAATTGTGCAATTACACCCCATTTTTCTTTCTTTAGTTTTTCATTCCATTAAAGCTAATTATCTTTCCTAGTTTCCCTATGATACACCTTAATTCAACTTCCTTTTCTTCTCAGAAAAAATTGAAGAGAAGTTCTTGAAAATTAAAAACCATCGTATCCAAAGATTGTAACCATTGTAATCTTAGTACAACATCAACACCACCCATTGGAATGGAAAGCATTGGACTATTCAATACATATTACCCCATGGTTAGCTTGATATTATGGCACTTTCAAGAGAAATTTATAGTTCCTCCATTTGCAACCATCACTTGACACTCTGGTGCTATATATACGAAGCAATTCAATTCCTTGGCTATCTTACAATGAATAAAATTATGGGTACTACCCAAATCAATCAATATTATTACCTTTTTCTTGATATGTCCTTCTATCTTGAGAGTTTGAGGAGTGGTAATTCCTTCCAATGCATTACAAGCTATGGTTGGATTCATTTCTTCTTTCTTTAGGGTTGGTTCTTGGTGTATATCCTCTTCTTTTGACGTTTTTTGTTCCTTTTGTTCCTCCTCTTCACAATCAATGTAAAATAATTTCTTCTCAGCACACTTATGACCTTTAGTTTATTTGATATCGCAACTGTAACAAAGCCCTTTTTCTCTTTTTTCTTCCAATTTTTGTGGTGTCAACCTTGTAGGTTGTGGAAGGCTAGGAGCAACAAAACTTTCATATTTATAGGTGTGAGTGGTATACTTTCTTGTTTCCATAATTTAAATGTTCCTCTGGAATATCATTTACCCTTATATTCAATTTTTGGAAGTCCTCAATGTGCTCCACCATTGAACCCTTTTGTTTGAGATTTATCAATTGGCTAAATAAGGTGTTTCTCTTTGTATCCTCATAATGTGCTATCATTTCCTTGATACAAATTGACTAAGTGACAAGTGGTTTATGAGAAAAAATCCATCAATACCATACAAAATAATTAGGTTCTAAATATAAAGTTTCAATGTGTACCTTTTGTGTGTGTTGAACATTATGGAGATCAAAATATTGTTCCATATGTGGTATCCATGTTATCGGGTCCTTTCCATCAAAATTCCTCATATCGATCTTTGGAATATGGTAGGTCTTCAATCAAATGTTAAAAGTCTCTGAAATCATAATTAACATTTATTTTGTTCTCATCATGAGTTTCATCTAATATATTTTCGCCATTAGGAAGCATTTCTTGTAGCAACTTTGTCAAACCTTCTTTCAAACCTTCCATATATGATTTTAAACCATCCTTCGAACCTTACATGTCTGCTTTTAATGCATCCTTCAAACCTTCCATATATGATTTTAAACCATTTTTCAAATAAACTATCTTATCTTTCATTTCATTTTTGGTTACTCTTTGCGAGAGTGAAATTTGTTGCACTTGGTCTCATAATTTTGATATATCATGTTGCATTTCTTCCTCTTCTTCATGCGTCATGCTAGAGCTTTCAGGTTGCTTACTAGGTGTTTCCATTTTCTAGCTTCACGTCATTTTGGAATCAAACAATGAGATTTATGCTTCACTATGCCCTTAGTTGTGATGAACTTCTCGCCCTTAAATCCCTAAGGGAGAACCCCGACATTGTCATTCTAAGAGCGGACAAAGGTGGGGTCATCGTCATTTTAGATAGATCTGACTATATCAACAAAATGATCGACCACCTCTCTAATAGTGGTTGTTACTTAAATCTTAAAAAGAATCCCTTGAAATCTGTTGCTAAGACTTTAGCAACAGCCATCAAGTTGGATCCGTCTCTCAACCCTCTTTCCAAAAAGCTCCTTGAAAACAATCCTTTCCCCTCGAGAATTTATGGCCTTCCTAAGATCCATAAACTTGGCCCCCCCAAAGACCTATTGTTAACACAATAGGTGGACCTACTTATCTTCTAGACAAATTCTTAGCTCTTAAGCTTAAGTCCCTAGTGGGTCGCACTGATTCCTTTGTTAAGGACTCTGCATCCTTTGTTAAAGAATGGAGTGATGTAAAGCTAGATCCTCAGGATCTTCTTGTTAGTTTTTACGTTGTCTCCTTATACACCAAAATCCCCATCCAAGAGGCCATTGATGCCATTAGTCAGATCACTGACCAAGACACTGCCAGATTGGTTGGCCTCTGCCTCACCTTGACTTTTTTTCAGTTTCTAGGGTGAATTCTATGAGCAAAACTGTGGGGTTACGATGGGTTCACCTCTTTCCCCTATTGTCACTAACTTGTTTATGGAAGATTTTGAGACCAGGGCCTTAGCCTCGGCTCAATTTTTCCCGAAGAAATGGAAAAGGTTTGTTGATGACACTTGCATCGTCTAGCCCCATGGCAAGGAAAAACTAGACCTATTTTTGAACCACCTTAATTCCAATCTGAATCTATCAAGTTCACGATGGAAGTTAAAGTGGATGGTCACCTTCCTTTCCTTGAAATTCTCCCTTATAGAATGGATGATGGTTCCATTTCTCACCAAGTTTCTTGTAAAAAAACTCGTCGGGAACAATATCTTCATGCTAGTTCTCATCATTTCCTTGCTCAAAAATTCGACATTCTTAGCACCCTTGCTACCTGTGCTCTAAGAACCTCTAATGAAAGCCACTTGGAGCAGGAGAAATATCATCTCCTTGAAGTTTTTAAGAATAATGGGCATAGCAAAACTCAGAGCCTCAAGACCTTTCAAAAAGCCTGTAAAGGACCTAGAGTTAAAACTACTCATTTTGATTCTATCCCCAAGGTTCATCTCCCATTTATTCAAGGGACCACTAATAGGATTTCCCATATCATTCAGAGGAATAAAGTTTCGTCTTCGTTCAAACCTCTTAGAACCATTAAAAATTCTCTTGGTTTGGTTAAAGACCCTATAGACCCAAAGGACATGAAAGGTGTTTACTTGGTTCCATGTTCTTGCGGTATTCCATATATTGGAGAAACGGATCGTTCAATCAACCAGAGGATCCATGAGCACGCTGCAGACATAAGGCACAATTGTTTCCACTCATCAACCTTAGTTGAGCATGTGGTGAACTCCAAGCACCATGTCTGTATTGAGGATTCCAAAGTCATTGCTAGAGTTGATCATTTCCACCATAAGAAACTCAAGGAGGCCATCGAAATCGAGAGGCATGCCATAAATCTCAATAGAGATGATGGTTGGAAGCTTAGTAGGAGCTGGATTCCTCCCCTCTCCTTATGATTCTCTTGTCTCCTCCCCCTTCTTCCTTTTTTACTATTTCTTCTTCTCCCCTCTTTTCATCTCTCGATTGGATATCTTTATTAATTCTCTTGCTTCTTATTTCTTTGTATTTATCTTACTTATATATATATATATATATATATAATTCTAAACCCTCTTATTATTTTGAGGGTATTCTTAACCTCCTTATCCCTTTTCAGTTAAATAATACTATTTCTTATAATTTATTATGATTTAATATTATATTCTAAAACTATTTTGGTAAACCAATTTTATAACTATATTTTTATATAGTTATAGCTAATTTTTATAACTAGAATATTAATATGTAAACCAATTTTTAACTATATTTATTATTATATTAAAAATTAATAGAATTTACAGTTAATAAATATTAAATATTCCCCCTTTTTTAGGATCTCTAGCTACCTAATCTCCAATGGCTAGTTCTCAACTGCTAGTCCCCAAAGACTAGTTTTCAATGGCTAATTTTAACCTTGGACAATGATGCATCCCTCCTATTTATTCATGAAGATTGTATAATTTTTTCCACCATGTCTTGAGGATGAACCACATTAGTAGGTTCAAAAAGTCTACCCAATCCTCAAAATGTGATTAATCTAAAAGACATTTATCTACATCATGGATTACAAAAGTCTCAAATCTAACATTATTACCCTACATGGAAGGGAAATGACTGACAAAGCTCGTCAATTTGAAAGAGCTCAACTGCAAGTGGCTAAGAAGAAATCTAATCTTACGTTTGTCAAAAGATATAGAGATGCATCATTAATGTCAGTGTTTGCACGTATTTCTCATCCATTGAACCATTCCAAAAACCAGTCCATTTTTCATAAAACTAGTTTCTCTGTGATTAGGTCGGAGATTTGTAATTTAGGGAGAGAACTGGATTTCTTTCGTATAAACTTCTCTTTCTCCATCTGGATCTTGCGAATGATATCTCTAGTTTTATTTGGGGAGTCATTGAAGGTGGATCGGCAACAAAGGCAAGCGCAAAGAAGAGATCTCCAAGAAGAAGCATTCTACCAAGTTTGATAGAATGATGAAGGCCGTCTCCAACCCGTCCAGTGATCAGACTTCCTCTACTCCAGCAACCTGTAGGATCGGAGTTCAGCAGATTTCAGCCCTTAATGAGTGGGTCATTTGAAACCAGATGCAATCTCGTCATGGCTCAGCGCTGTCAAATTCCGTTTTTGATTTGAATTGACCCTTCGGACTTCTCTGACCCTTCAAATCTCCATTCTGGCTGCGCCTCCTCATCTCATTTACTTCGCGTTCCCTCTTCAAGATGTAATCATGAATCCCTTCCAGACGGTTTTGACTTCATAGCTTAACTGCGTCCCTCAATCTTCGATTACTATGTCCTCCACACAGCTACCCGCAGTCTCCCCCTCTGCGTCCATTACGTTGTCCACCTGAAACCCCACTTCTCTCTTCACCCTCTTCTAATCAATTCTAGCTCCGTCAACTCCCTCTCCTCTTCGCTCCCATAGTTAACGCCCTTGCCACGCTTTCCGGCTCCCGCTTCTTCCCTTTTCTCCTCTCCTGCTTTGACAGAGAACCCATCCAGTTCTCCGTTGACCCTTTCCCATTCAAATAAGAATTAAATTAACTTGAATTCGTTGGATAATTTGTTGGTTAACAATCATAGCATTAACGTGGATTTGAATATGATACAAAATAATATTATTAATTATAACTTAAATAATAAGAATTTGATTAACTTGAATTCGTTGGATAATTCTTTGCTTAACAATCATAACATTAACGACATTAACGTGGATTTGAATATGATACAAAATAATATTATTAATTATAGCTTAAATAATAAGAATTTGATTAACTTGAATTCGTTCGATAATTCTTTGATTAACAATCATAGCATTAACTCTTTGCTTAACAATCATAGCATTAACGTGGATTTGAATATGATACAAAATAATATTATTAATTATAGCTTAAACAATAAGAATTTGATTAACTTGAATTCGTTGGATAATTCTTTGCTTAACAATCCTAGCATTAACGTGGATTTGAATATGATACAAAATAATATTATTAGTTATAAATTTTTTAATAATAACATCTTTTCCTCTCCTTATATAAAAATGTCATTAATCTCTTGAGTTCTATCCTTGATCCCTATGCATTTATTCTCCTTTAATAAAGGGCTTAATTTTTCCCTTGCCCCTAAGAAGATCCTCATCGATGATATTATTTGTAACATCGAGTTTGGTATTAAGGACCTTCCTAATTATACCAAGGAGGGTATAAGACAAGATTGTGCTATAGTTATTAGGAAGGCTAAGCTTCCTAAAAGAAACCTTAGTCATGATGAATTTCTCACCCTTAAAGCCCTGAGGGAGAACCCCAACATTGTCATTCTAAGAGCGGACAAAGGTGGGGTTGTCATCACTTTAGATAGATCTGACTATATCAACAAAATGATTGACCACCTCTCTAATATTGGTTGTTACCTAAAGCTTAGAAAGAATCCCTTGAAATCTGTTGTTAAGACTATAGCGACAGCCATCAAGTCAAATCTGTCTCACAATCCTCTTTCCAAAAAGCTCCTTGAAAGCAATCCTGTCCCCTCCAACACCCCTCCCCCCCCCTCCCACGAGAAATTTTTATGGCCTTTCTAAGATCCATAAACCTGGCCCCCCCCTAAGACCTATTCTTAGCACAATAGGTTGACCTACTTATCTTCTGGCCAAATTATTATCTCTTAAGCTTAAGCCCATAGTGGGTCACACTGATTTCTTTGTTAAGGACCCTACATCCTTTGTTAAACAATAGAGTGATGTGATGCTAGACCCTAGGGATTTGCTTGTTAGTTTTGACATTGTCTCCTTATACACCAAAATCCCCATCAAAGAGGGCATGAATGTCATTAGTCAGATCACTGAACAAGACACTGTCAGATTGGTTGGCCTCTGCCTCACCTCGACTTTTTTTTTTTCAGTTGCCAGGGTGAATTTTATGAGCAAACGTACGGGGTTGCGATGGGTTCACCTCTTTCCCCTATTATCGCTAACTTGTTTATGGAATATTTTGAGACCAGAGCCTTAGCCTCGACTCATTTTTTTCCCGAAGAAATGGAAAAGGTTTGTTGATGACACTTGCGTCATCTAGCCCCATGGCTGTGAAAAACTAGACCTGTTTCTGAACCACCTTAATTCTTAATCTGAATCTCTTAAGTTCATGATGGAAGTTGAAGTGAATGGTTGCCTTCCATTACTTGACATTATCCTTTCTAGAATGGATGATGGTTCCATTTCCCACTAAGTTTTTCACAAAAAAAAAAAAAAACAAATAACTTGACATTCTTATTATTAATTATAACTTAAATAATAAAAATTTAATAAATTGAATTCCGTAGGATATTCGTTGGTTCAAAAATCATAGCAAACAGGGATTTTGAATATGAACAAAAAAATTTAATTAACTAAACATAATAATAGAATTAATTAACTTGAATTAGTTCATAATTCGTTGGTTAACAATATAAGCATTAACGGGTGAGTATGATAAAATATATTAATTATAACTAAATAATAAGATTTAATATTTAATTAACTGAAATTCGTAGGATAATTGTTGGTTGACAATCAGCATAACCTGGATTTAAATATGAACAAAATAATGATTATTATAAGAAATTAATAATTGAATTTGATAATATCGTTGGTTAACATCATAGCTAACTGGATTTGAATATAATACAAAATAATATTTAATTAATATTTAATAATAATAGAAACAAAACAATATCTATTATAATAATAATAATAAGAACAACATAATAATAATAATAATATTATCATCTTTTCCTCTCCTTGTTATAAAAATGTCATTAATTTCTCGAGTTTTATCTTTGATCCCTCTGTATTTATTGTCCTTAATAAAGGGCTTAATTTTTCCTTTGTCTCTAAGAAGCTCCCCATCGATGATATTATTTGTAAAATCTAGTTTGATATTAGGGATCTTCCTGATTATACTAAGGAGGCTATAAGACAAGATTGTGCTCTAGTTCTTCGGAAGGCTAAGCCTCCTAAAAGAAACCTTAGTTGTGATGAATTTCTCGCCTTTATAGTCCTGAGGGAGAACCTCGACATTGTCATTCTAAGAGTGGACAAAGGTAGGGTCGTCGTCATTTTAGATAGATCTGACTATATCAACAAAATTATTGATCACCTCTCTAATAGTGCGTGATAATTAAATCTTAAAAAGAATCCCTTGAAATTCGTTGTTAAGACTGTAGAGACAATCATCAAGTTAGATCTGTCTCTTAATCCTCTTTCCAAAAGGCTCCTTGAAAGCAATCCTATCCCCCTGAGAATTTATGGCCTTCCTAAGATCCATAAACCTGGGGCCCCCCTAAGACCTATTGTTAACACAATAGGTGGACCTACTTATCTTCTAGCCAAATTCTTAGCTCTTAAGCTTAAGCCCCTAATGGGTCACACTAATTCCTTTGTTAAGGACTCTACATCCTTTGTTAAAGAATGGAGTTATGTGAAGCTATACCTTGGGGATTTGCTTGTTAGTTTTGATGTCGTCTCCTTATATACCAAAATCCCCATCCAAGAGGCCATGGATGTCATTAGTCCGATCACTGACCAAGACACTGCCAGATTGGTTGACCTCTACCTCACCTTGACTTTTTTCAGTTTCCAGGGTGAACTCTATGAGCAAACCTGTGGGGTTGCAATGGGTTCACCTCTTTCCCCTATTGTTTTTAACTTGTTTATAAAATATTTTAAGACTAGGGCCTTAACCTCGACTCAATTTTTCCCGAAGAAATGGAAAAGGTTTGTTGATGACACTTGTTTCGTTTGGCCCCATGGCCATGAAAAACTAGACCCGTTTCTAAACCACCTTAATTCCCAATCTGAATCTATTAAGTTCACAATGGAAGTTGAAGTGGATGGTTGCCTTCCTTTCCTTGGAATTCTTCTTTATATAATGGATGATGGTTCCATTTCTCATCAAGTTTTTCACAAAAAAACTTGCACGGAACAATATCTTCATGCTAGTTCTCATCATTTCCCTACTCAGAAATTCGGTGTTCTTAGGACCCTTGCTACTCATGCTCTAAGAATCCTTGATGAAAGACACTTGGAGCAAGCGAAATCCCATCTCCTTGAGGTTTTTAGGAATAATGGGTATAGCAGAACTCAGAGCCTCAAGGCCTTTCAAAAAACATGCAAAGGACCTAAAGATAAAACTATTCATTTTGATTCTATCCCCAAGGTTCATCTCCCATTTATTCAAGGGACCACTGATAGGATTTCCCATATACTTCGGAGGAATAATGTTTCATATTTGTTCAAACCTCTTAGAACCATTAAAAATTCTCTTGGTTCGATTAAAGACCTTATAGACCCAAAGGACATGAAAGGTGTTTACTAGGTTCCATGTTCCTGCAGTATTACATATATTGGAGAAACATATCATTCAATCAGCCTGAGGATCTATGAGCACGATGCATACATAAGGCATAATTGTTCCCGCTCTTTGGCCTTAGCTGAGAATGCGGTGAAATCCAAACACCATGTCTATATTGAGGATTCCAAAGTCATTGCTAGAGTTGATCATTTCCACCATAGGAAACTCAGGGAGGCCATTGAAATTGAGAGGCATGCCGTTCTTCCTTCCCCTTGTTCCTTTTTTACTATTCCTTCCTCTCCCCTCTTTCATCTCTTGATTGGTTATCTTTATTAATTCTCTTGCTTCTTATTTCTTTATATTTACCTTACTTATATTGTGCTCCTTTTTTCCTTATATATATATATATATATATATATATATATATATAACTATTTAATATTATTCTAAACCCTCTTATTATTTTGAAGGTATCTTTAACCTCCTTATCCCTTTTCAGTTTATAATATAGCTATGTTTCTTATAATTTATATGATTTAATATTATATTCTAACAACTACTTTTGGTAAACCAATTTTATAACTATATTTATTATATAGTTATAACTATATTTTATATCCAGAATATTAATATTGGTAAAACCAATTATAACTATATTATTATATTAAAAATTATATAGAATTTACAATTAATAAATATTAAATATTCCCCCTTTTTTAGGATCTCTAGCGACCTAATCTCCAACGACTAGTCCCCAATGGCTAGTTTTCAACGACTAATTTTAACCCTAGACAATGATGCATGCCTACTATTTATTCATGAAGATTGTATGATTTTTTCCACCTTGTCCTAAGGATGAACCACATTAGTTGGTTCGAAACATCGACCCAATCCTAAAAATGTGATTAATTTCGAAAGACATTTATCTACATTTTGGATCACAAAAGTCTCAGACCTAAGATTATTACCCTACATGGAAGGGAAATGGCTGACAAGGCTTGTCAATTTGAATAAGCTCGCAAGTAGCTAAGAGGAAATTTGATCTTAAGTTTCTCAAAAGATTTAGGGATGCATCATTAATTCTGATGTTTGCATGTATTGTTCATCCGTTGAACCATTCCAAAAACCAGTCCATTTTTCATAAAACTAGTCTCTCTCTATTTAGGTTGGAGATTTTTAATTTGAGGGAATTGGATTTTCTTTCACATAAGCTTATCTTTCTCCATCTAGATCTTGCGAATAATATCTCTAGTTTTCTCTGTGGAGTCATTGAAGGTGGATTGACAACAAAGGTGCAACGTAAAGAAGAGATCTCGAAGAAGAAGCATTATACCATGTTTGACAGAATGATGAAGGTTGTCTCCAACCCGTCTAGTGATCAGACTTCCTCTACCCTAGCAACCTATAGGATCAGAGTTCAGCAGATTTCGACCCTTAATGAGTGGGTCATCCGAAACTAGACGCAATATCCTCATGGCTCGACGCTGTCAAATTCCGTTTCTGATTTGAATTTAGATCCTTCAGAATTCTCTGGCCCTTCAAGTCTCCATTCTGGCTACGCCTCCTCATCTCATTTCCTTTGCCTTCCCTCCTCAAGCTCTGATCATGAACCTCGCCCTTCAATTAACCCATTCCTTCCAGATAGTGATCTCTTTATAAGCGTTAATCCTCCCTCCTTGCATCTTCACCCTGTGGTTTTGACTTCTGAGCTTACTATGTCCTCCACACAACTAACTGTACTTTCCCCCTTTGCATCCATTACTTCTCTCTTCACCTAGCCATCTTCGCGCCATCGTCTAGGCCCCTCCCATCAATCCTAGCTCTGTCAACTCCCTCTCCTCTTCGCTCCTGGAATTAACACCCTCGCTACGCTTTCTGGCTCCTGCTGCTTCTCTTTCCTTCGGTCCTGCTTTGACCGAGAACCTATCCAGTTCTCCATTGACCCTTTCCCATTCAAATAAGAATTTAATTAACTTGAATTCCTTGGATAATTCATTGGTTAACAATCATAACATTAATGTGGATTTGAATATGATACAAAATAATATTATTAATTATAATATAAATAATAGAAATAATTACTACTTGAACTCATTGGATCAATTCATTGCTTAACAATCATAGAGATTACGTGGATTTGAATATGATACAAAATAATATTATTAATTATAAGTTAAATAATAAGAATTTAATTAACTTGAATTCGTTGGTTAACAATCATAGCCTTAACGTGGATTTGAATATGATACAAATAATATATTAATATATAACTTAATAATAATAGTATTAAGTTTAATAATAATGACAATAATAATAATAATAATTTCTTTTCCTCTCCTTGTTATAAAAATGTCATTAATCTCTAGAGTTCTATCTTTGATCTATCTTTGATCCCTCTATATTTAGTGTCCTTAATAAAGGGCTTAATTTTTCCCTTGCCCCTAAGAAGATCCCCATCGATGATATTATTTGTAACATCGAGTTTGGTATTAGGGATCTTCTTGATTATACCAAGGAGGCTATAAGACAAGATTGTGATATAGTTCTTAGGAAGGCTAAGCCTCCTAAAATAAACCTTAGTCGTGATGAATTTCTCGCTCTTAAGGCCCTGAGGGAGAACCCTGTCATTGTCATTATAAGAGCAGAAAAAGGTGTGGCCGTCATCATTTTAGATAGATCTGACTATATCAACAAAATGATTGACCACCTCTCTAATAGTGGTTGTTACTTAAAGCTCAAAAATAATCCCTTGAAATCTATTGCTAAGACTGTTGCGACAGCCCTCAAGTCGAATCTGTCTCCCTATCCTCTTTCCAAAAAGCTCCTTGAAAGCAATCTTGTCCCCTCAAGAATTTATGGCCTTCCTAGGATCCATAAACCTGGGGCCCCCCTAAGACCTATTGTTAACACAATAGGTGGACCTACTTACTTCTAGCCAAATTCTTAGCTCTTAAGCTTAAGCCCCTAGTGGGTCGCACTGATTCCTTTGTTAAGGACTCTACATCCTTTGTTAAAGAAGGAGTGATGTGAAGCTAGACCCTGGGGATCTGCTTTGTTAATTTGACGTCATATCCTTATACACCAAAATCCCTATCCAAGAGGCCATGGATGTCATTAGTTGGATCACTGACCAAGACACTGCCAGATTGGTTGGCCTCTGCCGCACCTCGATTTTTTTTTTCAGTTTCGAGGGTGAATTCTATGAGCAAACTTGCGGGGTTGTGATGGGTTCACCTATTTCGGCTATTGTCGATAACTTGTTTATGGAAAATTTTGAGATCAGGGCCTTATCCTCGGCTCAATTTTTCTCGAAGAAATGGAAAAGCTTTGTTGATGACGCTTGCATTGTCTAGCCCCATGGCCGTGAAAAACTAGACCTATTTCTAAACCACCTTAATTCCCAATATGATTCTATCAAGTCCACGATGGAAGTTGAAGTGGATGGTCGCCTTCCTTTCCTTGACATTCTCCTTTCTAGAATGGATGATGGTTTCGTTTCTCACCAAGTTTTTTGCAAAAAAACTCACATGGAACAATATCTTCATGCTAGTTCTCATCATTTCCCTGCTCAGAAATTCGGTGTTCTTAACACCCTTGCTACCCATGCTCTAAGAATATCTTATGAAAGCCACTTGGAGCAGGATAAATCTCATCTCCTTGAGGTTTTTAAGAATAATGGGTATAGTAGAACTCAGAGCCTCAAGGGCTTTCAAAAAGACTGTAAAGGACCTAGAGTTAAAACTACTCATTTTTATTATATCCCCAAGGTTCATCTCCCATTTATTCAAGGGACTACTCATAGGATTTCCCATATCCTTCGTAGGAATAATGTTTCATCTTCATTCAAACCTATTAGAACCATTAAAAAATTTCTTAGTTCGTTTAAAGACCCTATAGACCCAAAGGACATGAAAGGTGTTTACTTGGTTCCATGTTCCTACAGTATTCCATATATTGGAGAAATGGGTCGTTCAATCAACCGGAGGATCTATGAGCACACTGCAGACATAAGGCACAATGGTTCCCGCTCATCAACCTTAGTTGAGCATGCGGTGAAATTCAAGCACCATATTTTTATTGAGGATTCCAAATTCATTACTAAAGTTGATCATTTCCACCATAGGAAACTCAGGGAGGCCATCGAAATTGAGAGGCATGCCATAAATCTCAACAAAGATGATGGTTGGAAGCTTAGCAGGAGCTGGATTCCGACCCTCTCCTTATGAGTCTCTTATCTCCTCCCCTTTCTTCCTTTTTTACTATTCCTTCCTCTCCCCTCTTTTCATCGCTCAATTGGTTATCTTTATTAATTCTCTTGCTTCTTATTTCTTTATATTTATCTTACTTATATTGTGCTCCTTTTGTTTTCCTTATATATATATATTATACCCTCAAAATAATAAGAGGGTTTAGAATAATATTATTCTAAACCCTCTTATTATTTTGATGGTATTCTTAACCTCCTTATCCCTTTTCAGTTTAGTTATATAACTATGTTTCTTATAATTTATTATGATTTAATATTATATTCTAACAACTATTTTTGGTAAACCAATTTTATAACTAGATATTAATATTGGTAACCAATTTTATAACTATATTTATTATATTAAAAATTAAATAGAATTTACAACTGATAAATATTAAATATTCCCCCTTTTTAGGATCTCTAGCTACCTAAACTCCAATGGCTAGTCCCCAACGGCTAGTTTTCAACGGCTAAGTTTAACCCTGGACAATGATGCATCCCTACTATTTATTCATGAAGATTGTATGATTTTTTCCACCTTGTTTTGAGGATGAACCACATTAGTTGGTTCGCAACGTCGATCCAATCCTAAAAATGTGATTAATCTGACATTTATCTACATTATGGATCACAAAAGTCTCAGATCTAATACTTCAAACTAGTTTTTAAAACGAAAGTTATGAAAACGGTGTGTAATTGAAAAAATCCAAGATCTGAAATTTCGTCTTGTACTAGCCCATGAGTCTTCTTTCCAACCCAACAAGTCAAACCAATATTGTATTCTTCAAGAAAGCATTATGCCCAATCTCCCACGATGACTTGATTATAGACTGGTTCAATAGAGCGAACTTGTACAGAGTTCCATGTATCACTGTTTTGACCTTCAACCCTAAAAATGATACCCAAAAAGCTATAATCCATTCTATTTCCGTTGTTTGTTATGAAATTCAAATCTGATTCTCAGAGAAAGAGTTATGACGATTTTCCCTAAGTCTCCTATTTGAGATGAATTCTGGAGCCTGCAAGAAGCCTAACTTCCTTGGATCATATCTCCAAAAATATAGCGAGAGAAGATCCGAAATTCATACATGAATTTCACCAAGATTTTGGATCCTAGTGGTTGAAATTTCAATTTTCCATGATGACCTGTTTGAAGCAGTGAAACCCTAGAATCCAAAGCTCTGAAACCAAATGTTATGCAACCAACTCATAAAAAGATAGATCAATGACTTAACAATTATCTTCTTCGAGGGGGAAACCTCCTTTACATTACATAAATGAGAAATTCTTGGATGATACAAATGACAAGGCCTCCTTTCTATATATAGAAGTCTAAGGGGTCACAATATAATAAGAGCCTACATAACAATAATAATGTAAGCGCACAACAATAACAATATTAGGCTTCCACGGGGCACAATAATAACAATATGGGGACTACATGGGCACAATAATAATAATAAGGGGGCTACACTAACAATAACAATAAGGGGTTACACTAGTAATATAGGTACCTAACGATTTCTTATCATTTTTTGCTTCCCTCTTCTACCTTTACCTTATTCCCTAGGTATGTTGCATAAATACTAAATGTTTTGCTTTTAGACCATATATTATTGTTATCCTCATCCTTTATTATATTTAAACTATGTTTTATACAATGCAAGTATTGATTCCATTCTTCTACTATTTCTCCCTGAAAGCCCAAATCTTAGGAAAATTTCCACCCTTGATTCCATATAGAACTAATCGCAATTGCTAAATGATATATTCCAACATTATTAAGGGCATTTTTTAATGGATCTAACTGTCTAAAATTACTTGTGTTTCCCATCCATGGATCTTCTTTACTCCTTTCTCTATTTCATTTTCCTATTTTGAAACTCAACCAATTACCCATGAAGATAAATGTTCTTACTAGTGCTTTCCATATAACTGATACTCCATTGAAGCTTTTCAATTCCTTTTTAATCTAGTCCTTGATAGATTCCAAAGATATGTATTTCATAGCCATCTGTTGGAAATAATACTGAGAGGGGGGGTGAATCAGTATTATCAAATTCTTTTCAATATATCTTCCAGATTTATACTTTAATTTATTCTTCAGATATCGATCATTAGTTTGTATGTCAGTACCATATAATAATGAGCAAGAACAAGAAAAACATATAATCACATCAAGGAACACCAGATATAAGGTGGAAACCCAATGTGGGTGAAAACCACCTACTGCAATATGTCTCTATATTCTTTCAATTAGAAACTTCTTTTACAATGATTTTGTATTGGTGCAGTCCTTTACCAGTATGCAGGCTGGAACCTGCAGAGAGCTACAACCCTCTCTCGTTTTCCAATCTCTCCTGGAAGGGAGCTACAACCCCCTTAGCTCTTCTACTTCTTTAAGGACCACGCTTCATGAATGTTCAAACTGGATCCATGAACATCAACTAATCAATAAGTACATATGAATCACCCAATCTCCTTTTATAATCAACCAAGGAATCAACCAATAACTTTTTAGAATGCAGTAATCAGAACAACAATACCAGTAATCTAAACCCAGAACTCTTCAGCAATAGATAAAAGGTAGCCAAAAAATATTTCAAGAAAAGTCTGCAACTTCACCAATAGAAACCTGCGAATATCCTCAGCCCTTCTGTGTGTAAACTGCGCAGATCCGCAACTGATCCTTCTGCTGTTCTGCGTACCTTCACACCGACTCCTTCTGCTGTACTGCGTACCTATGCGCAGATCCGCATCTACACTGTCTGCCTGACAGCGAACCTCCGCATATGGTTCTTCTGTTCCTCTGCGTACCTCCGCACTGTGCCTTCTGTTCCTCTGCATACCTCCGCACTGTGCCTTCTGCTGTGTTGCATACCTCCGCACTTGCGCCTTCTGCTGCTCTGCGTACCTCCGCACCTGTGCCTTTTGCTGCGCTGTGTACCTCCGCACCTGCGCTGTGGATCACCTGCGGACCTCCAAATAGAGTCAAATTAACAATCCTCCAATGTACCACAGACTGTCAGATCCACAGATCTGATCACGCGCCCAAAAGATCATGACCTATCAACAGATCCGCCTTTCACTTACAGATTTCACCTTGATTTAGATCTAGCTTTTTAAATCGATTACCCGAAATTTCAGATCTTAAGATATTCAAATTTCACAAGTATCTAGCCAAGAGATCTCCTTTCCTTTTTATAGGCAAGCCCTTATTCAAACCATGGGACAAAACCATTGAAAACCAATACAAGGGATCGAAAGTGGGGTTCAATAATTTAGATCTTATACCACGGACCAAAACCATAGGATCATGAACGACGGGCTAAATACCAAGGGCCAAACATAAGAATTCCCACGTGTGCGCTTTTCTACATTGGAGTGAGTGAACTGGGGTTCACACCTTCTGAACGGAGCACCTGCGTGTATGTCCGCACTTCTGGGTCGGCGTACCTATGGATCCGCACCATTTGAACGGTGCACCTGCGAACCCCTTTTTTTCCATCATTTTGAGAGCCTGAACAGAATTTTTCCACTTGAGTGAGTTTCCATCAAGTACAACACCTGATCCATAACGCCAAACCTGAATCATAATGCCAACAATCTCCCCCTTTGGACTTGATGGAAACCCGTCGATCTTCAAGGTCATTCTCCCCCTTTGGCATCAAGGGCAAAGGGTTATACTCCCCCTGAGAACATGCTTAAGTCTTTGCACTGATCATGCACCCCCTGACTATAGACCAAATTTGCAAAAGAAAAAAAAAATTCTTCAAGAAGAACCATAATCCACCATACACCATAAATGACCGTGAAAGAGATAGAGACATATTAGCAGCAATATGTAGATCAGCATCCATGTTCTCCTTCTGTACATTCTTCTTCAAGATCTTATACCATAATGCCAACAATGCATTATATATGCTCCCCCTGAACCTGTGCCATTCGATCTTCAACCAATCCATAAACCAGCAAATGTACGCATATACCCCATATGAAATTCGCGTACAACCAACAATCTCTGAAACATATGAGATTCAACATCAAGATGATGCATCAACTACCCCTAGCTTTTGTCTGAGGTATTCAAAGGTCTCCCTGGGCAATGGTTTGGTGAGTATATCAACAACTTGTTCCTTAGAAGGAACATACTCTAACTTGACCTTTTGTGAAGCACTTGTTCCCTGAGAAAGTGATACTTGATCGGTATGTGTTTGGTCTTTGAATGCATGATTGTGTTCTTTGAAATGCTGATTGCACTTGTATTATCACATAAGATGGAGATAGGTGGTGTACAAGTGATTTGAAAATCCTGCAAGGTCTGCATCATCCAAAGAAGTTGAGTGCAGCAAGATGCAGTAGCCACATATTCCGCTTCAGCTGTAGATAAAGCAATCAAACTATGTTTCTTGCTGAACCAAGATACTAATCTGGAACCCATAAAGAATGCACCACCACTTGTGCTATTCTGTCATCCACGCTTCCAGCCCAATCTGCATCTGTATAAGCATGAAGAGTGAGATCTGTATCTCTAGGAGACCATAAGCCATAGTTTTGAGTTCCTTGAAGATACTTGAAAATTCTCTTTACTGCCTGAAGATGAGTTTCCTTAGGATTTGCCGGAAATCTTCCAACTATTCCCACTGCATGCATGATGTCTAGTCGGGTACCTGTCAAATAAAGTAGACTTCCAATCATGGATCTATAGGTTGGTTGATGCACTGCTGTTGATTCATCATTTGCACTGACATTGCATCCTGTAACCATAGGGGTACATACTTGTTTTGAATCTTCCATGCCATACTTCTTCAGAATTTGCTTGAGGTACTTGGTTTGAGACAAGAATATACCACCTTCATTTTGTTGGATTTGCAATCCAAGAAAGTATGTCAGTTCTCCAAGCAAAGAAATTTCGAATTCTTTTTGCACCACCAAGGAAAAGCTTTGACTCATAGCTTCTTCATTGCTGCCAAAGATAATATCATCTACATACACAACAAGTATTAGCAATTTGTCATTTTCAATTTTTATATAAAGATTGCTATCTACTGATCCTTTTGAGAATCCTTGTTGATGAAGATATTTGTCCAAACGATAGTACCAAGCCCTTGGAGCCTGTTTAAGACCATAGAGAGCCTTTTTTAGTCTGCAAACAAGATTTGGATCATTCCCAAGAATGAAACCATCTGGTTGCTCAATGTACACTTCTTCTTCTAAGTCTCCATTCAGAAAGGCTGATTTCACGTCCATTTGAAATACTTTAAACTTCTGAAAGCTTGAGAGAGCAAGGAACATTCGGATGGCCTCAAGTCTTGCAACGGGAGTAAAGGTTTCTTCAAAGTCTATTCCTTCTTGTTGAGCATACCCTTTACAAACAAGTCTGGCCTTGTTTCTAATCACTTCCCCATCTTCATTCAACTTGTTCTTGAAGATCCATTTTGTTCCTATGACATTCTTATCTTTTGGTCTAGGGACCAACTCCCAAGTGTTGTTCTTTTCGATCTGCTCAAGTTCTTCATCCATTGCCTTGACCCAGCATTCATATTTGCATGCCTCTCTTACATTTTGTGGTTCAATGGAGGAGAGCAATGCCAAATAGCTTGAAGCTTCTGCAATTGTTCTTCTAGTTTGTACACCTGCCTCTTTCTGTCCCAAAATTTGAGATTCTGGATGATTCTTCTGAACATACCTGGATGGAGTCTTCTCTTCTATCCTTATCTGTTCTTATGGTGCCTCTTGAGGTTCTTATTCATCATCAGTCTGATTTGGAGAGTAGTCTGCATCCTCTTCGATATTTTCATTATCTACTTGCCTAGGAATGTATCCTTTTTCATCAACCACTACATCAATGCTGTCAACAATTCTTCCAAGTCTTTTATTGTAACACTTATATGCTTTTCTATGGGGAGAATAACCAAGGAGAATGCCTTCATCTACTCTAGGTTCAAGTTTGCCAAGCTGTTCATCATTATTCCTAATATAGCATCTGCTTCCAAAAATTTTGAAATGCTTTACCGAAGGAGTCTCACCATACCAGATCTCATGAGGAGTTTGAGTGCTATTCACTCGGACATTTGTTTTGTTGAGAATAAAAACCACAGCAAATGCAGCTTCACCCCAGAAGGTTGCGGGAGTTCCAGACTCATCAAGCATTGCACGAGCCATTTGTTGAACAATTATGTTCATCCTTTCCACCACTCCATTTTGCTGAGGAGTCCTAGTTGTAGAGAATTCCCTTCTTATTCCATCTTCTTCGCAGAAATCGAAAAATTCATTTGAGGTAAACTCCCCACCTCTGTCAGACCTGAGGCACTTAATTTTGTGATCTGATTCTTTTTCAACCAAGACTTTGAAAGATTTGAATTTTTCGAATGCTTCGTCCTTGTGTTTCATAAATCCCAACCAAACCATCCTGGAGAAGTCGTCAATGAATAATATAAAGTATTCTTCTCCTCGAGGTGACCTTGTCCTAAATGGTCCACATACATCTGTATGGACTAGTTCAAGAGGCCTGCTGGCTGATCCTTCCTTCTCAGGGAAGTTAGTTCTGGTTTGCTTACCAAACTGACATGATTTGCATATGGTGCTGTCTGGAATTTTAATATCTGGAAGACCACAAACTGCTTGGTATTTGCATGCTTTCCTTATTTGTGAAAAGCTTACATGCCCCAACCTCCGGTGCCATAACCAATGTTCATCATCCTTGCTCAAATAACATTGTTGTTGTCCTTCTTCAAATATGTATAGGTTATTTGGAGTTCTTTTGCCTTTGATCACTGTTTTTCCTGTATCAAGATCACGAACACTACATCCATTTGATCGAAATATTACCTCGGTTCCTTGATCACACATATGACTGACACTCAGTAGATTATGCTTCAAGCCATCAACATACAAAACATTTCCAGCTTTGACCTTTTCTTTCAACTGAGCAGTGCCTTCTCATTTTATGGCTGCAGGGGTATCATTTCCAAAAGAAACTTTATTTCCCTTTTCTAAAGCAGTATACGATTCAAGTTTTTCTTTATCACCTGTCATATGATTTGAACATCCACTGTCGATGTACGATAGGTTTTCCTGTCCTTCTGTATAAAAAGCTATCCCACATCTTTTTGGTTGTGGTTTCTTTATTCTCCATGTTCTGGTGCTTGAGGCTTGTTCCTTTGTCTGTCGAAACCTGCTCCTGCATTCAGAATCTTCATGACCTAAGTTATTACAAATAGAACATTCAATTTCATTTTCAAGGGCCGAAAAGTTGTTATAGGTTCTTTTCGTAATTCCAGTCATACTTCTTTATTTTTGAGCTTCTCTAGTCATGATTGTCTTATAGGCAACACATTGAGCTGCTTTGTGACCAAATTTATGGCAAGAGAAACATTGGCCATTGAAGAAACTTCTTCGATTATCAAATCTACCCGCCAAATGATTGTAGTTTCTATTGTCATCCATTCTTGAGGCAAATTGAGAAGATTTTACTTGTGGCTGATTGTGGCTCCTGTTTACCCTTAAAGTAGTTTGCCCTCGATTTTCTTGATAGTCTTTGTTCATTCTTGAGGTAATCTATCCCTGATTTACCTGATAATTTCTATTTGGCCTTTGCTCGCTCCTCCTTGCTGCATCAAGATAACTTTTGGAAGTGGATGCTTTTGATGCTTCTCCATTATATCCCAGACCTATCTTGATTAGTGGAGAACACTGCACATTGATAATCTCATCCAGAGTTTCAGATCCTTCAACAAATTTAAGATTAAGAGCTTTTGTTTTCTCAATCTCTTTTCTAAGACCAACAATTTCACATTCCAGTTTTTCATGATGTTTTTCCCTTTCAGCCAGTTGACATTGTAGAGAATCAATAATCATATTTTTCTCTTCTAAATAGACTTTGAGTTTAGAAATTTCTTCATAAATACCTTCTTCATCTATAGCATCCATGTAATCATCATCTTCAAAAGCCATTAAAAGTTTATAATTATTACCTCGTTCATCTTCATCACTATTTGAAAATCCATCACTATCTTCATGAGTGTAATAACTTTTCTTATTTGCATTTTGTTTCTTGTTCCATCTAACAGGTTCTTTCCCCTTGTCAATCTTATCCTTATGAGGACATTTGGCAGCATAGTGACCTACTCTTCCACAAGCAAAGCATTTGAAAGGTAACTTACCTCTGAATCTTCCTGTACCCTGTTGAATATTTCTGACAAAATTTGATTCTTCTTCTTCTTCTGACACGTTTCCTGACTCATAGTATTCTCCTTTGCTTGAAGCCTTGAAGGTAGCTTCTCTCCTATCTGATGGACCTCCTTTCCTCATTTCATAAGCAGTTAGAATTTCGTGCAGCTGTGACATTTTAAGGTTTTGTAGATTCTCTTTTTCTTCTATTGTAGAAACTTTAGATTCAAACCTAGGGGACAAAGATCTTATAACTTTTTCAACCACAACAACCTCTTTTATTTCTTCTCCCAAGTTTTTCATACAATTAACAATCTCATCTACACGAAGAAAATAGTTAGCCACACTTTCATCATTATACATTCTGAGATTTTCATACTGAATTCTGAGGGTTTGAAGTTTTGCTCATTTTACTTGATCATCTCCTTCATAGCTCAGAACAATATTGTCCCATATTTCCTTTGGGGATTTAAACTGCATAACCTTCACGAATTCTGATTGAGATAGACATCTTAGAAGAGTATTGACCGCCTTTGCATTTGTTTCATATTTCTTCTTCTCAGCCGGATTTGTAGGAGTTGCTGATGGAAAAGCATATCCTCTATGATATCCCAGACTTCTATACCAAGAGATTGAAGATAGGCAGTAACTCTTACCTTCCAATATACGAAGTTTGTCCCATAAAAAATCGGTGGCCTGATTGATGCTTCCCTCTCATAGTTGATCATAATGATAGAACTTCCTTCAAGTGATCAAGCTTCTTCAGAAGGACCTGCTCTGATACCAATTGTTGGAAATAATACTAAGAGGGGGGGTGAATCAGTATTATCAAATTCTTTTCAATATATCTTCCAGATTTATACTTTAATTTATTCTTTAGATATCGATCATTAGTTTGTATGTCAGTACCATATAATAATGAGCAAGAACAAGAAAAACAAATAATCACACCAAGGAACACCAGATATAAGGTGGAAACCCAATGTGGGTGAAAACCACCTGCTGCAATATGTCTCTATCTTCTTTCAATTAGAAACTTCTTTTACAATGATTTTTTATTGGTGCAGTCCTTTACCAGTATGCAGGTTGCAACCTGTAGAGAGCTACAACCCTCTCTCGTTTTCTAGTCTCTCCTGGAAGGGAGCTACAACCCCCTTAGCTCTTCTACTTCTTTAAGGACCATGCTTCATGAATTTTCAAACTGGATCCATGAACATCAACTAATCAACAAGTACATATGAATCACCCAATCTCCTTTTATAATCAACCAAGGAATCAACCAATAACTTTTTAGAATGCAGTAATCAGAACAACAATACCAGTAATCTAAATCCATAACTCTTCAGCAATAGATAAAAAGCAGCTAACAAATATTTCAAGAAAATTCTGCAACTTCACCAATAGAAACCTGTGAATATCCGCAGCCCTTATGTGTCTAAACTACGCAGATCCGCAACTGATCCTTCTGCTATTCTGCGTACCTTCGCACCGACTCCTTCTACTGTACTATGTACCTATGCGCAGATCCGCATCTGCACTGTCTGCCTGACAACGTACCTCCACATCTGGTTCTTCTGTTCCTTTGCGTACCTCCGCACTGTGCCTTCTGTTCCTCTGCGTACCTCCGCACTGTGCCTTCTGCTGCGATGCGTGCCTCCGCACCTGCGCCTTCTGCTGTGCTGCGTACCTCCGCACCTATGCCTTCTGCTGCGCTGCGTACCTCCACACCTGCGCTGTGGATCGCATGCGGACCTCCAAATAGAGTCAAATTAACAGTCCTCCAATGTACCACAGACTGTTAGATCCACAGATCTGATCATGCGCCCAAAAGATCACGACCTACCAACGGATCCGCCTTTCACTTACAGATTTCACCTTGATTTAGATCTAGCTTTTTAAACCGATTACCCAAAATTTCAGATCTTAAGATATTCAAATTTCACAAGTATCTAGCCAAGAGATCTCCTTTCCTTTTTATAGGCAAGCCCTTATTCAAACCATGGGACAAAACCATTCAAAACCAATACAAGGGATCCAAAGCAGGGTTCAATAATTTAGATCTTATACCACGGACCAAAACCATAGGATCATGAACGACAGACTAAATACCAAGGGCCAAACATAAGAATTCCCACGTGTGTGATCTTTTCTGCATTGGAGTGAGTGAACTAGGGTCCGCACCTTCTGAACGGAGCACCTGCGTGTATGTCCCACTTCTGGGTTGGCGTACCTGTGGGTTCGCACCATTTGAACGGTGCACCTGCAAACCCCTTGTTTTCCATCATTTTGAGAGCCTGAACAAAATTTTGCCACTTGAGTGAGTTGCCATCAAGTACAACACCTGAGCCATAGCACCAAACCTGAATCATAATGCCAACACCATCACCTTACCCCACATGCTTTCATGATGTATCATCCTCCATAGAATTTTCGTTGCCAAGGCCTAACCAAAATGGTGAATGATTTTCAGGCCTTGTCCTCCATCCTCTTTAGGATTTTCCAATTCTCCCATCTAACAAAGAAAATCCCTTCCTTATCCCTTTTCCCCATTCAAAAGAAGCTAAATCATTTTACTTTTATCTTTTCCATAGTTCCTTTTGGAATGTGAACTATATATAATCATTATATTGGTATCCCCTCTAAAATTTATTTTACTAATGTTGGTTTACCTCCTCTATAAAGCCATTGATAACTACAAGTTGACACTCTTCCTTCAATTTTCTCTTGCAACTAGTTCCAATCTTTTAGCTTGTAATCATTTGGCTTAAGACTAAAACACACGTATTGATTCCATTATCAAATGGAATAATACATAATGGAATAATTTGAGCAAGTTTCCTTTATATATATTCCTCTAATCCATTGAAGATTATTTAAGACTTGTGTACATTAACTTCCATTCTTATTGTTTTGTAATAATTTTCTTTATATTTTCTTGCTTCACTAATTATTCCTGGACCAAAATTCATAATTTCATCCACAAATTACATATGAAATAAGGAAAGGGATCCTCCCATCCTAATTCTTTTGATATCTCCTTCCTTATTTTCCTCTATAATCACATATAATATTATGAAGGGGAACCATTTATCAATATTGCAAATGATGATGAGGAAAAACGACTCATTATCTAGTTAACCAATAGATTGCTCAACCATAGTTGAATCAAGAAGAGCATAAAATATACCCAACTAGCTTTATCATAGGCCTTTACGAAGTTTACTAGATTTTTTAATTTTAATTTTTACTTTTATTGAGTGAACTACCTCCTACTTATGTTGTTCCCATTGCATCATGGATCTGGCCATTGATGAGGATCCCAAACTATTATTTAGATATAAAACATGAGAGAAGATGTTTTAATATATTAGCAAGAATCTCATAAATGATTTTGTAGAGAGAAGTGATCTAACTTGGATCCTTTCCAAAAAAACTCTTTGTAAATTTGTAATAAAAAACTATTTTTCTTTGTCAAACTTGTGAAAATGTTCACAAATCCCTTAGAAGTTGAAACAAACCATTGTGATTATTGGCCTTCTAAGGAAACCCATAAAAAATAAAGGTTGTGATATAGAATGGAATTGAATAGAAAAGAAGAGAGCATAGACAAATAGAAAATGAAGAAAGGAAATTCTAGAGGGAAGAACTCTAAGAGATAGTCATCTCAAAGATTGTAGGACAAGAGAGACATTATCTATGGCCAAACATGAGCAAATATTGTTAGCAAGTTTAATTCACCTGTAAATTTTTTTTCTTCTAGTGAGTAACATTGCATAAGGTTTGTAAGTTTAATTTATTGAGGTAAACTAGAGCATGCATTTTAATATCAATCTGGGTTGGTAAACTTAGAAACACACCAAAGTATATGGATCTTAGATCTAACTAGTTTAGAAATAAATTGCTTAGATACTCAAAAATGAATAAATGCATGCTACAATATGAAAATGGAAAGCTACAAGCATAAATTGCTAAAATGTAAAACTATAAATACCTTTTATAAAACAACTTTATGATGAGAGTGTCTAATCAAACTCATCAAAGTAGGATTCATCAAAGTTATTTTTTTATTAAAGCAAGAAAATTACTCTAAGGAAGCATATAAATCTGTTCTATGAAAGCATATGAAAAAGTGAACAATGAGCTTATTCAACTTCAGATAACAAGGAAGAGACTCTTGTCGTAGAGGTCTTGATTGTCCTTCCTTATTTCTTCTATTCATTCAAAAAACTATTTTCACTTATCTAAATTACCAAAGCATAGAAATAAAGCATATAAATCTAATCTAGGAAACCAGGGGAAAAAGTGAATATTGATTTCAATTCAATCCTAGTTAACAAAGAAGAGGATCTAACTTAGAGACCTAATTTGTGTTTCTTTATTGAAACTAATAATTCAACAGAAATCATTTCCATTATCTAAATGACCATGGCATGTAAGAAATATTCACAATTGATTAAAATAGAAATACAATATTAACTCAAAGTTATTTTTTATTAAAGCAAGAAAACTATTCTAGGGAAGCATATAAAGAAAGCATATAAATCTGTGCTATGAAAGCATATGAAAAAGTGAACAATGATCTTATTCAACTTTGGATAACAAGGAAGAGTCTCTTGTCTTAGAGGTCCTTATTTTCCTTCCTTATTGCTTATATTCATTCAAAAAAACCATTTTAACTTATCTAAATTACCAAAGCATAGAAATAAAGCATATAAATCTAATCTAGGAAAGCAGGGGAAAAAGTGAATACTCATTTCAATTCAATCCTAGTTAACAAAGAAGAGGATCTAACTTAGAGACCTGATTTGTCCTTCTTTATTGAAACTAATCATTCAACAGAAATCATTTTCACTATCTAAATGGCCATGGCATGCAAGAAATATTCACAATTGATTAAAATAGAAATACAATATTAACTCAAAAAATGAAAATGCTAACATATATTTATATTTATGCACATAAATCAAAAATAGTGTACTTAGCTCAGCATGGGGGCCCTCCATCTTTGCCTGGTACACTTCAAGACAATCAGCTATAGAAAGTATTCATTCACATTACACAGAAAATTATGCACAAGAAAATAAGAAAGCAAGTCTCAATCTCAAGTTGTGTTTAGAAAATAATAGTCACCATCATTAACGTGCATAATTGTTGGTAGCCTTGTTTAAATAGGCTAAACAGTATAACATAATTCCTATATTTACTATAACCACCTACAAAGAATCATATTACATCTCTTGGGTCGAATTCATCCTTTCAGTTGCATAAAATATGGACAAATCCCAAAAAATCCTAAATCTGCCCCTAAATTAGGGGATTTCCTGGATGAGTGGTCAAATTTGACCAGCGTTGACCGGGCCTGTTTGAATTGAATTAGAGAGGGCCAATATGTATGCCACCATCTTTGGTTCATGTAGTTTTGAAATATATCCTTCATTTGTGCCCAAGTGTCCCACAAACATAAATTTAAACGAGCCATTACAAGCTTTTCTGATTTTTCTTGAATTTAGCTTTAATGCTCAATTTTTACTCAAACACTTAAAAATCAAAAGACATAGTTTAGCTACCTTGGAATGCATTAGAAGATATAGAACATGATGAAAATGATAGAAAGTGGATGATAAGGATGGAAAAAGTGATGTAATAGGTGTGGCAAAAAGAGTCAAAATCGAGATCTAACAAGGTTTTCTACTCATAACTTACTCTTTTTTAATCAAGTCCTCTTAATGAAAATCCCTTAGAAATTGGTTTTTTCCATTTGGTTTTATAGCATTGAAAAATTAGGAAGAAAAAACCTAATTGGTTGCTTATTGTGTTAATGTCTATGCATACTTGATGTAGTTTTAGTTTTAATTTGTCCTTAAATTCTACGTAAACCATGAGAACTATAACAAAGCCATAGTGCAATCCTAGTTTTTTTCACTAGTTTAAATGATTTCTTAGAGTTGGAGTTGGTTAAGTGTATTGTTGTTTCACTATCTAACCGCATTATACAACCAACCTTGCAATTGCTTCTTGCTAGGTGTTTATTATTTCCTGGTGGGCTTAAATGAGTACACAACTTTTCAACTAGCTCTAGTACCATACACTATAATGTTGTTATATCCACCCATTGTTCACATATTTTATTACTAGGTTATAGCTAAAACACTACCATGTATCTTCCATTCAATGTGTGGAGGGAACCTATAGCTTGAAAACATATTTGGAGAGCCTCTATTGAAAAGATGTCTACTAAAGCAAGTAGTTGAGTAGTGAACCAAATATGAAATAGAGTCATTATTTTTTATGCAGAGTGATGATTAATAGTAAAGAAAATTATTTATTTCCAAGTACATTCATGTTGATAAAACAGATAGGCCATAGGCCAACTATTTAAAAATCACAATGAATCAAAGTAGGTTCATCAAAGGCTGAAATAGTTTCCATGGAAAAAGCTTGAAGAGGGAGAAGATAAAAGAGTTGGGAGATTTCAAGAGGAAAATCAAAGAGGAAATCAATATCAGATATCTAAAAAAATGAGTTGGAAAAAGAACTTGCCGAACACTAGGTTTCCTTCACCACCATGAGTGAAAAAATAGACAAGAGTTGATTATAGCTCTTAAAATTGGAGAAGAGATCCACTCAGTTGGATAATTGGAAAGAGGAGAGGTTCATTGAAGTGATTGCTCAGTTATATTAGGATTTGGTAGTGAAGGAAGAGGGCTTGCAAAAGCCACAACTAGTTTTCCAAGAGACCAAGGAAGCTCCTCCTATTTCCATTGTGAAGGTTTTGACGGTGTTGGATGCCACCAACATACAAGGAGTCTCCCCAATTTGAAGTCCCAATTAGGCTTCACACCATTTGGGATAGGAGCCCCATTCGGATATCAGGCCCAACCACCATTGCAAGAGATCTTAGGGGTATGCCTTGGCTGCAAAATACACATAACTTTGAGGACAAGAAGTTTGTAATATTTGTGAGACACCAATTATAAAGTGTAAAAAAGATATTCCATGAAAGGGTAATGAAAGCAGGCCTCTAGTAGAAGAGTAATAATACTATCCTAAGAGAGACATGAAAGTGAAATTAAATAAGAATCATTAATTAACCTGCAAAGTAGTTCACAAGATAATAATGATTGTGAAGGCACATAAAAACACACATTAAAAAAGATTCATATCTAAAGTTAATGAAATATTTCATTATATTTAGCATGTATGACATAAAAATATACCACAAACATTTAAAGAGTAGTCTTACAACATTCACGACACATGCATGAAAGTATGTTGGCTCCAAAAGCTTCTGATAATTAAATAAAAGATCCAAGTACACTATTACAACGATGTAACACTAGCCCTAATAGTGGAACATGAAGTTAACACTTTCTTCTCGAAAAAGTGATCCTCTCCTATATGCACAACTAGAGAAGCCAAGGCCAATTCTCCCAAAGTCCAAGCCCTTTGATTGAGTTATGAGATCTTATTTATAACAAATGAAAGTGACCTTTGAGCTTCCTTATGACTCTTTGACTTCCTATAACCTATGGATTTCTTTGTGACTCTTCATATTCAACAAGGGTCCCTTGGAATTCCTTTTACATTTAAATTTCTTGTTCTCATAAAAGACAAATTATATTCAAAATGGTGGCTATATAGGAAAAAATTACAATAAGGCACAAATTTCCTCATGTAGGAGGAAAAGTCAAATAAATAGCTTGAGAGTGGATTTCATTTGTGATGTATGAATGCCATGCTCTGAACTCTACTGTAATATCTTTGACTCTTGATGGTAGATATACATTGTATCACATCCTCACCTCCAATGCATCTGATAGTATGTATTTGAAGTTTGATTGTATACTACTCCAGAACATGGATAACCTCCTATGAACTTTGATTAACCTATTCACATACTATAGAATGGTGCTTTTGGTCACCCCCAAACTCTCTTGATTTTCCGCTTGCCTTATTTTTTCAACAAACTCTTTCAACTCATGTATGATGACATCCTTAGTCCTTATTTATCCAAGTGATCCCACAAAAGGTACTCTATGATTTTGTGCCAGTGACTCTATATTGATGTTTAATCAGACATAGGAACCTATAGTGTTGGTCACCTACTCACCAAGATGGTTATAATAATGAGTGTGTAGCATTAAATATGCTCTATCTATCTCGATTGGTAATCTATCCTTCTTGACCAACCGCTTAGGAATATTGAGATACTTGGTGCCCCAATCCTGCATTAGATCCACAGTTCTGCATGTGACTTTCAAAACCTTCAGTATTTCTTGAGATATTTTATGGATTTCACCCAGGGGTGCCATCACCTCATGTAAAACGATCATCTCATTGTAAAGATGCTTCATAGTGTCTTCCAATGGTTTCAGTTCTTCAAGTATGACAAACCGCAATTTTTTCAAGTTGGTACTTATAGAGGACAACTTATGGTTCTTTGCAACAAGATGATCAACTTAATTTTTTACACTAGTAAACTCCTTTTGCAATTGTTCATTCTAATCCAAAAGGTATTATGTATTATCTTGCATTGTTGTCACAAAGGACACATTCACTGCAACGACTGCTCGAGGATTCTTCCTAGTGTTGGATGTTATAACCCTTTTTGTGTCTATGGAAACAGGGTGAACAAGGTCATTGGGATAATACCATCATCTCTAATGTATGATCTTCTTCTTCAATTGATCAAAGGTAAAATTTGATATATCCATGACTCTGTCATCAGGTGGAGGATCAATCCCCATCTCGCTAAAAGGGATGTGGCCACTAGTGAGAGGAGGTTCTGACAGAATATTTGGCTCATCTACAATTTTTTCAATATCTTCCTCCTCTTCTAGCTCTGCCTCTATGTCATGGGCCATTAATTCTTCCTCCATTTTCTATGCATCTTCTTCTTCCTGTTTATTCTTCAAATCCTCTTCCTGAAAATTCTTATTTTATTTCTCTTCCTCTACCCTCTTCCTTTATCCCTATGCTCTTTGCTTCTTTAAGATTTATTATTGTTGTTTCTCCTACAACTCCTCTGCTATTTTATTCTTTAGCTATTCTTTCTTCTTCAACAAGTCATATTGATTATTATTTTCTTGTTCCTAGTTATATTTGTGCTCTTCATATTTTATTTTCTTTTCTTCCTCCCTTTTCTTTCTTTACTACTCTGCCTCTATCACACCTTTGTAAAGATGATTTACCTTGAACATTTTGCTACTCTCTGCTACTAGATCATGATTTGGCATCCTCTTTAATGATATAATGTCAGCTGGGGCGGTCACTTCCTGCTGAATCTCCTCCATCTATGTATTCGGTACTTGGGTAACATGGGAGGGTCCTGCCTCATCTCCTAGCTAATTCTTCCTCAATGCATGGTACCCTTTCTTAATATTCTCATATTTTGGAAATGTCATAGATACATACAACCAAGTGTAACATATCTTGGTACAATATTGTCTACAAACATTTTTTGGGTCATATCTATGAAAGCTCATTACTCCAAAAAAAAGGCGTTTAAGTTATTCAATCTCAAATTTAACTGCCTTAAGGATATTAAGCCCATACAATCTGATTCATAAAGGAAAAGATGGCCAAGGTGACTTCTTCTCCCTTTGAAGTTACGTAGACAAACATGTATTTAGCTGGTAGGAAACCTCCTTCAAGACACCCTTATTGGTCAAATACCTTGACATAAGGTGAGTGGCAATTTGACACTTGAAAGATCTAATGTATGTGCCTTATGGTGAAGAAAACCAGTCTACAATCTCATAGGGTGCCTCCTTCACCTAATATGTCATGCAGGGAGGTTCCACCTCAAAAATCATTTGATATAAAACTGCAGATAAATGCTCGGTCGGTCCCTTGTATACATCTTGGAAACTAAATTTTGACAATAGTCTATAATAGAGATGAACAAGAAGTTTCTCTTTAGGGGTCCAATTCCACTTCATGTGAATGCATAGTGAGCACAAATCCCATCCAATGAATAGGTGGACATATATAACTCTAGAGACTGATTGACTTCTAAAAATTACTTCACTTGTTGTACATTGATCTGCAGTTGTTGATAAAGAATGTCAACCCAGTTGAAGATGCTACCTCTAGAAACAACCAGGTTGAGTAAATCAACCCATCTCTCTTCAAAATATTATGCGTTATTTTTCCCATGCAATCTGTAGCACATTTACATAAGACACTGATAGACTTTTCTCAAAGATTTAGTCTTGTAAACTGCACTTGGCTTTTGGCGAAATTTTGTAGGCTCTTGCCACCATGACTTAAGAACTTACTTGGTATTCAAGTTAGCCCATGTTGCATATAATTGTGTATTCAAGTACTACTTAGGGGTTACTTACTTATAATAGGAATGTAAATCATGTGGATGGTAGGTGGAAACCTCCTTTTTAATTTCTATGGTGAGAACTAGATTCTTGCTACCCATGTGTTGCAAAATCCACCCAATAGCTTATGCACAGGGTAGCACTGGAAACCTACATGCCACTTTATGCATTCTAAACCTGTTTATATTGATGTAAACTTGCCTATGCTTCATATCCTCTAGGTACTCCTTTTGAATAAGGGTGTATTTTATATCCTACAATGTTACTCAGATAGATTTATCAATGAGGAATTTTGTATATGATAATATTGGTACATTTGGCTTGGAACATTCCACTACCTCCTGAGTAATATTTTCTGAAGCTTCTTTTGATGTAATCTGTCAAGTGGTATGAGGAATTTTCTCTGCATAAGATGAAAGGATAATGTGTATTGTGCTTGCAACACCTGCAAGTGGATGATCACTCATGTCGAATAAAAATTAGTTCCTAGAAATATTCTAGCTATCATATGCAAGCTATGTAAAAGACAGTGACTAGGAAAGGATTAGGTAAGATGGGAGAACAAGACTACATGGATGATACAAGATGGTTTCACTGGCCATTGGAAGTGTGCATTGTGCTAAGGCAAGGAAGAAAGGATCAAGTAGTGTACAATTCAGGGTGACAGTGCACAAGGGAATCTAGGTTGGAGCTTAGAACTGTGCAGAGTGCACTTGTGAGGGAGGCTCCTCCTAGGTGCAAGTTGCATAAGCAAGGGACAGAGGGAGGCACACTACAAAACGAAAGTGCATAGTGTGCTAGTGAGTCTCATTTAGGGCACCGGGAAAAATTGCGGTAGGAAAGGGATGCCTCAAGGTGGGTTAGAAGTGTGTTATACACTATGGAAGATAAGCCTTTTCTTAGTTGGGCACAATTCAAATTTGCATTGAATTCCTGTTACCTGCAAGTGCGCAATAATCAAAGAGAGAGGGATAATCTAAAAAATGATTAAGTGATGGTCAGTAAAAAGTCAAGAGCAGAGTAAAAGTGAGGGAACAAGATGCAAGTGTTCACATATCCTATCACAAT
This sequence comes from Pinus taeda, assembly GCA_000404065.3. NCBI lineage: Eukaryota > Viridiplantae > Streptophyta > Pinopsida > Pinales > Pinaceae > Pinus > Pinus taeda. The sequence goes on from APFE030725169.1 coordinate 49,270, forward strand.
CATGAATAGAAGGTGAAAGGTCATGGAATGCAAAGAGTTAGTAGAAACACCACATGCGACAACAATACAACACTTGTAGGAGAAATAATAGATAAAAATTACACTTAATATGAAAAAAGCATATCAAAACGACACTAAGGAAAATAAAAGTGACCAAAAATGACAAAAGAAAACAAAAGCGACACTTTTCAAAACTTACCAAGAATTGGCGCACTTGTGATCAAGAGTGAGGAATGACTCCTTACTATGAGAGAATGTGCTAAACTCAAAGTGAATAGTGATTGTGAGAATTAATAATGAGTTGGGATCTTTATAAAGGAAAAATACATGCAAATTAAGATTAGGGTTTCTACACATGCTCACCACTTGTTGCTTGATCATTCAGTCAAGTGAGTGAAGTGGGAGAGGATACCTATTGTTAAGGAGTGTGCTTTGCATGCAAGCAAAGAGTGCGCTCTACAAGCAAGTAAGGAGTGCACTATTCATGCAAGAAAGGAGTGTGCTTGTGTTGATGATAGGGAGTGCACAGTTGCTGTGTACATGGCATGCATACTTGCTAAATACAAGGAGTGTGCTCCATTGTGAGGGAGAAGTTCACTCCACTGTGAAAGATAAGTGCCCTCTGACTCAAGAGGGTGAAATTTTCTTCAATAGTGCATGTATGGTAGTTAAGTTAGGAAAGTTCTCTCTCACTAGGAGAGAAATATGTGCTTTCTTGCTTTTGTAAGGTGTGCATGTCAAGTGAGAAAAGTTTGACTAGGTGATAGAGAAAACTCATGATTTCCCTATATTTAGAAAGGTGACAAGCCAACTTCTAAAAGATTAGAAATCAACACTTCAGAAACTTTGACCTAAGAGGGAAAGACACATAGAGATGTTGAAAGGATAATAAACACTTAGGAAATCATGAACAAATGACAAGATAACGAAAGATGGCTTGAAGTGACAACACATGAAAACATAGGTAGGCTCCAAAATTGAATGAGGAAATTTGTTTGAAGGGTCGTTGTCATAGTGAAAATAGAAGCCCAACACCATGAACAATTCAAGAATTGTAAATTCACCTTCCAAGATACATCCTCAAGGGACCTTTGATGAGTTTGAAAATTACACTAGAGACATTAGTTCAAGTTATTTAGGAAAATGGGCTATGATGGCCATGTTGTAGATAAGGAAGGCCAAGATATTTTAATCTCTATTGTATCTAAACAAATTCCCAAGCATGAAGGGTTAGGATTCAATGGAAAAAATTAAAACACAAATTTAGTGCAAACCACCCTTGTTAGGGAAATAGGAGCTTGAAAAGAATCCATTCCCATGGAGGAAAAGGTAGCTGGAAAAGGGATGTACAACAAGCCACTCAAATCTACTTATAGAGGCTTGGAAGAGAGCAACAAAGAGATGACTTTATGTTGTAGGAGCATTGAAAGCATGGTTACAAGTAAGCAAAAAACCTAGAGTAAGGATGATGATTATGATGCAAGTGGAACAAAATGTATATGTTTGAAGACATGTGATTGAAGAATGGTTTGTGAACCGTGTATGAGAAATAGATTCCTAGAAAATATATAGAAAAATAGCTGGTGACCCATATATCCAATGGATGGTTACTTTTCTATATGGAAATTCAAAAATTTTAATGTTTTTCAAGTACGACATGAAGAAGATGATCGATGATGAAGAATGAAGAAGACAAATATTGCATGAGAAAATACGAAGACAAAGGGACCCGTTTAAAGGAAGCTTATTCAATAATAGGGAGTATTCCTATTTGTATGTTTAATGAATAATATAATGGGATTTGCAATAATGTAAAATAATTCTAGAAGTATACATAGGAATGGGAGATGTAGAGAAATGAGAGAAGTTATGGATGAAGATTTATTGAGAGAATCATGGAGATATTATGGAAAGGATTTTGGAGATGGTTATACAATTTCTTTGAAATAAATCTCCAAATATGAACTAGTTGTTATAGTCACATATAGTCACATTATGGACCATTTGCACCCAAAATAAAAAAAACATGGAAATAATTCCCACTTCGAGGGTTTATGAGCATATGCTTCCAATGTCTATTACTTCATGTATAGTGGTGTTAATTTGCAGCTAGGTGTTGCATCATTTTTCCACCTAAAACCACAACAACTTTTGGGAGACCAAACAAGCAAGATAATATTCATCATCACAAATAAAAAAGGTATGGAATAATATCTATGGTTTGTTTATATTGCAATAAAAAGTGTCACAATGATACCAATTGTTGGCAATCTAAAAGGCCAAGCAACTCATGCTAGAACTATTATCACTATTGTAGATTTATTGGATATTAAAAGGCCAAATGTTGAAGAATTCACCTATAATTGCATCCTAAGAACCAAACAATCAAGAATAAACCTTGGATAATCAAGGTCAAGGGAAAAGAGGATATGTTTGCACTTGCAACCTAAGGAGAAACAATTTTCTAATGACTTATTAAAAAAGTGAATGTCATCTCTAGGCATGAAATGGAAAACATGCTTTTGCACAAGGTAGCACTTTTTTATCTCTTATATTCCATCTTAATGGACGAATTACAAGGATAACATCTTATGGAAAATATTTTTATGGAACCTCCCCCCAAAATTTAACTTTTCTCAATTTCTATCATAGGTTGCAATCAAAGGTGGGAAACCAAGGATTTTTGCAAAGGTTTTTTCACTTGTGCACCCTAATTGATATCATTCTCTAACATTCTTAAGAAACAAATTCTTTAAGGCTTATTTAATAAAGCACTAAAATATCAATTTTTGTTTTTTTAAAGCATGAATATGGTGCTTCAGAGTAAATCAAGCACACTATTGCATTTGTTTTTTGTTTTTCTTATTTTTGTTTTATTTTTTTTTTTCTTGAAGAAAAATCACAACTTTCTGTTAAGGCAATAAAAAGTTACATCAACATATTCATAGAGTGCATTCAATATACAAGTCAAAAAACTAGTGAGAGAAAAGAAAACTGGTTGGAAAGAAATAAACCAACCTAAAATCACAACTTTCTGTTAAGGCAATAAAAAGTTACATCAACATATGCACAACGCGCATTCAATCTACAAGTCCTAAAAAAACTAGGGAGAGAAAAAAAGACTGGTTGGAAAGAAATAAACCAACCCAAGGTGCTATCAAAATAAAACTATTTATCCTATCATCCGCTAACCATGTATAGTTTTGTATGCCATATTAGCCAAATAGTTTTACATTATATAAGCTGTTGTTAAGAGAAATAAACAAAAACGCAAAAATGAAAACATATAAGCATTGATATACATTATAGTTTAATGAAATTCCGGTGCTCAAAATTATGATCTAATCCATCTAGATGTTCCATGACCTGCCATTCTCTCATAATTTGTATAGTGCCTTCCTTAGATAGAGAATCTACTTTAGAATTCCTTTCCTTGAAGATGTGTCGACAAGAGATGAAACTAAAATCATGTTTTAAGTGGAAAATATCTTCAAGAATGGGAAGTAGTGTGGGGTCATCACATCTTTGAGTATAATTAAACTAATTAATAACATTTAAGGAGCCCTTGAAAATTTGGAGAGAGATACAATCATATTCGAAAGCCTAGCACATAAGAAGTTTTAAATATAGAAGTTTGCAAAATTGTTAGAGCCCCTTCCTAAACCAAATTTTGACTTTAGATAATGTTTATCATTAATGTATAGAATGAGGCCTCCCCCAACAATATCATCCTCAGTTGAATATCCATCAAAATAAGAATAAGGGATTTGACGATTAATTTCTTCTTTAGTAACATTACTAGGGATATGGGTATGATCCTTAGTAGGCAATAAAGCATAAATAGCTCCAATCTTTGTTGCAATGAGGTCAAGAGAAGCTGAAATATCCATAAATGTGGCTTTGTTCCTAGTATGACATACTCCCCAATATATAAGTGGAGGAATGTTTCTAATAACCTCTTCTCTTGATAGATCCTACCAATTTTTCCAAGCTTCAATAAAATTGTTGCCCCTCCAATCTCTATTGCAACACAACATCTATTTAGTTTTTGACCAAATTTTTAGTGAGAAAGGACAAAGTAAAAACATGTGTGAAACTGTCTCTTCTATATTTTTGCAAACAAATGCACCAACAAAGGACTTTTTTATGTCTATTTTGTAGGTTATCCCATGTTGGCACTTTATTTTTGAGTAAACACCATAGAAACAATCTTATCTTGGATGGGTAGACAAGCTTCCAAATCGGCTTCCACAACCACTTTGGATTTACCCTTAGTTTATTAGATATTTGGTGACTATATCCTAATTTTGGAGTATATATCCCTGATTTGGAGTGTACCCAACATAAAGAGTCCTCCCTATCTTTGATTTTGATGTGAGATCTATTGGGAGAAACAATATAACTAATTTCCATTAAATCTTGACTCTGGTCCTAAAGTCAAAATTAGTCGTTAGTCAAGATAGTCGTTGGAGTCTCTGCTCAGACTATTTAACATGCTAAGCTGGATCTGTTTCTTCAACTTGTCCTAACGATGAACCACACTTGTTGGTTCGAAACACGTCAACAAATGATTTATCTTGTGATTTACGCCGAAGAATTTCTCTTAAACTTGATATGGATCACAGAAGCCTCAATTCAACAAGAAACAATATAGTTTGTCCATAAATCTGTGAACTCCACATGAAGATTCAATTGGGTTGCACTTTTCCATCCTTGAGACCAAAAGGTAAACCGATCCTCATCTACAATTTGGTTGAGAAAAACATAGCCCCAATAATTAAGAAAAGTTACCATTTTAGGAGGAAGTTTGTACTTTTTAGAGCAACTATTCCATGGATCCAAACCAACTCTAAAATTTTCCCCATTACCAACCTTCTAGGAAAGGCCCCACGAACCACATTGAAAGAACTGATGACAAATTTCCAAATGACTAAGGAATTAAACAACCTTTTGTTTGACCTTCTAATCCAATAATCTAGTGATAGGGTGAAGATGTATTTCCTCAAAACCGCTGATATCTAGAGGCTCTATGATGAAAGGAGCCTCCGAATGACCTTTGTCGAGAGATATTTAGAAAAAGTAGGCAAGTCATTTAATTCCCAACCTCTCCATGCTTTAGGTAACATGATCTTATCCCATGCCAACGAAGGGAGAACAAATTCATATTTGGACCCAACCGAGAGGAACCTGCCACAAAGTTTTGTTATAGTAACTAAAGTTTCTTTTGGAACCCATGTGACAACCATCCAAAAAAAATGGATGGATCCGAGGACATATTTAATCAATACTAACCTTCCATCTCTCGAAAGCCATTTGAAGCTCTAGTTCTTAAGCCTTTTTCCCATTTTGACTAGTAACCACAACTAGTCGCTTTTTGTATGAATTAGGCTTTCACTAGAAGCCTGAGTATTTGAGGTTGTCCTAAAAATATTTTACTACAAAAATAAATAAGGTATGGGCCCTTTTCATCTCTCCATGAGAAATCCTTTCAAAATATAGTGTGGATTTCTAGACATTTATAATCATGCTTTTCGCTTTGTGAAAAAGGGCAAGAACATCCTTAATAAACTCCAAATCATGTCTCAAATCACTAGAAAATATCAGAATATCATCCAAAAAAAAGAATATGAGTAAGAAATAGATTAATCACCACTTCATTTCCTTGTAGATCACCCCAACGCTTAGCTACTAACAACAATATGCTCAACCCTTCTCCTGCTAAGAGAAATAATGGTGGAGACATGGGGCATCCTTGCCTCAAAACTCTTTGGGAATGAAAAAATGGGGTGTAGAGAAATTAATCAGAACAACAAAGGATATATTAGTCATACAATTCATAACCCAATTAATAAAAGGTATCCTCAAACCCCAAATTTGTCAAAATCATTCTAATATAAATCCAAGCAACTTGTCATATGATTTTGACAAGTGAATTTTGGAAATAAACCCTTTTAGCTTCTGATTTTTTTATATTGTGCATGCGTTATTGAGAAACCCTAATGGCCTCATGAATTTGATGACCCTCCAAAACATCAAATTGTTTTTTAGGCACGTTCCTGGACAAAATAGGTCGAAGATGCATTTCGATATATTTTCTATGATTTTGTAAATGCAGTTACATAAAGAGATATGCCTATAATCATCAAAATATTGAGCATAATCTACATTCAAGATGAGAGTTATAAAGGTAGAGTTGAAGGCATCATATATTCTCCTGTTTAAGCGAGAGTCCTTAATAACCCACAAAAGTTCGTCCCCAATTAAATACAAAGTCTTAGATAGAACTCCACAGTCCAACCATCTGGTCCAAGACTTTTATCCTTCTACATTCCTTTGAGAACCACCTCCAGTTCACCTTTTTTTATAGGCTCCATTAAAATTATGATTGTCTTCCTCATCTGCAAATCTTAGAAAGAAATGAGGGACTATTTTAGTAATGTGAGCTTCCTCCAAAGCCTTAAACAAGTTTTGGAAATAAGCCTTCCCCTTAAACAAGTTTTGGAAATAAGCCTTCCCGAAGGACACAATCTCATCAAAATATTTGTCTTACTTCCATCTGGGTAAGGCATTTCCCATATTGTGTTTGTTATTTTCCAACCCTTGGCATAATTGTGGAAGAATTTTGTATTCTCATCCCCACTTTTTGACCAAACTGCATGACTCTTCAACCTCCATTGTTCTTCCTTCTTAGCCAAGAACTTCCTCTTAGAAGATTCCAATTACATGATTCTCTGTTTGGTTCCATAGAATCATACCCACCTCCCTAAGGCGATTCCAGACATTCCAATTCTTCTTTGATAAATTTAAATTCCACCTCACCTCTAACATTTTTTTGAGCTGGCCATTAGATGTAATCTTGCTTGAAATCCATTAGTTTATCCAGAAAATGTTGAGCAATGGAGCCCCATGAATCCAAATTGAAAGGAGACCATGTATCCTTAACATGTTGCACATAAATTTCTTAATTCACCCAAGAAGGATTAAATTTAGGGATTCCAGGCTTCTTTTTTCCTCCTTTGATCTCCAATAGAACTAGATGATGACAAAAATCTCCACGACTCCTAATCCATTGATGAAAACGGGTGATATTACTAATCAAGTTGTCTACCAACAAACATATATCAAGGCTCTTGGCCACCATTGCATTCCTAGTTTGCCTATTTTTCCAGGTGGGCTTGATTTTGATGATATTCACATCGATAAGGGGAGAGTCAAGCAATTTCCCAGTGAATAAATCTTCCAAAAAATTTGGGAGGGCTTGAGGTCCCCATACTTTCGAAGTCTTGAAAGAGAAATTCAGATCACCCCTGATAATGAGATTGTATTTCTTCATGAACGACTTGGCCAATTAACAATAGTGAAAAAGTTAGATAAGTTTATACACATAAATAATAATTTGAAACAATAATAACTATGATCTTTCTCAATGATGCCAAAAAGGAAATTGCATGAATAACAATACCATTCACAACTCTCTGACAACAAAAGATTAAAATCTCCACTGGGATTTTAATTTCTCATAAGTGAAGTCTAGACAATAGTGCACAAATCATTTTTTCCAAAAAAAGCGAACTTTTCTCTCTCAAAAGTGGTTTGGATAAATACACTTTCATAAATAACTAAATCAAAGTCTCTCTCTACTTATGGTAAAGAAATAAATTGTAAGATAAATGTTATTCTAATAAAAGGAAAACAATTAAATCACTTCAGATATATCTTCTTGTTATGTTTATTTTTCTTTATCCATGTCTTCCACATACAAGCTCCGTTGAGAAAGTGTACTCATGATTTGAGAGATAAATTATAGGGGTGGAGTGTCTAAATTGATCTCATAGTCATAAAATTTACCCCCCACATTGAATAGCTCTCCTCACTCCATGAATCAATCTCTCTCCTGTGGTGAAATAAGTCACAATATATGTAACTATACCCGACTAATTTATGGTCAACCTCTGTTGTTAGAAAGGAAGATACACGTGCACAAGGTCTGATGAATGAATCAAAGCAATTGTCAATGTTTCCTGGTGGTATCCTGATGCACATAACAATTAAATCAACCGACACTACTGAACTAAATATTGACTGGTAAAATATCTAGTCTAGAAATCGTAATGATTCCTCCAGACTAGAATACCCTTGATGGATGGGTTAGTCGAGATTGCTGTAAATGTTTGTGACAACTTTGGTTTAGCTTTGAGGATATACTAAAAATTGATTGATGGATTGTTTCATGAATCGATCTACATGTTTAATTTCATTTTTTGTTTCTTTCCCATGATTGTGTATATAAGAAATACATGAATTCCCTATTATTTCTCCATATATAAATTGAACACTAGGCATGTCAAATTGGATGATTATGTTCATGGCATTGTCTATTAGACTAGAACAATTTTTTATCACATAAGCAACTAAATTATGGGAACGATTAAGTCTTTGTTGCTAGTTGTTCAGAGCAGGTTGAATCTTCCTCTTGTCACTTTCAAATATCCTTAGAAGATAATGAAGAGCTGACTTGTGTCTTGACTGCCAAGACATCAACCTTTTGAAATCACTCTACACTTGGATATAGTTTGATAGTTTATTTGAAATATAAATGGAAAATATTTTAAAAGTATTATGATGAACCTGAATTTTATTCAAGTTTTGATAAAAGTATTCTTGGGCATGTCTTAGTTGTTCATGGCATTTAATGCCTCTTTTTTAAGGTGATTAAATCAAAGATTTTATCTCGTAGCTCCTTAACCTGTGATCTTAATTGAAATATTTGGAAATCATTTTATGTTATCAAGCTAGTGGAAGCTTATTGCACCTATTATATTTCCAATTTCATTTTTTCTTCAAGATTTTTTAAGTGATCATGCTATTGTTGTAAGAGTGCAACAATTCTTTGTTGATACTAAACCTCAATGTAAGACTATTATTGTTGCAATTTGTTTTCAAGATACTTGATCTTGTTCTTCTATTGTTTAATTATTTGTCTCATGTTCTTTATTGACTACTTGTTGGCATGAGAAAATGCTCCAATAAAATTAGTTACCTCATCTGCAAACTCATCTTGAGTGAGTTTGGAGGCATCCCAATGCATCATTTATTTTGTGGGGGATCCTTCCATGTATTCTTGTCTCTTAATTTTGGGTCTCCCTTTAATGATGGCCTTCTTAGCAATGCTGAAAAATATTGACCACTTTCAATTTGTCTTCTTACATTATTTGATAGGATGACTGACCAATTGAAGATTTTCCTTTCTCTAGAACCTGGTGAATTAAAGGAATCCAATCTATTTTAAAATGGTTTGGATTCCACTCTCCAAATAACCTATAGAGCATCGTAGAAATCATGTCCAACCTATCAGTGGGGTATAATTTGTCATGCCTCATGTGAAATTGATTATAATCCCTTTACTAATACTTAATTAGTTGTTGCATTTGAATTTCATAAGAAATAACCTCAGCAACTATGAATTCATTAAGAAAAATTTGATAAAAAATAATATTTAGGTACCTTGTACATAATTTCAAGTTCCACTGCTTTGAATGATACAATTAGGTATCTATTTCCATCAATAGTAGTTCTAGTCTTGAAGTCATTGTGATTTATAACCCAATATACCATGCTTATGTAGGGAATGATGGCAGGATTTGCAAGAATTATGTATAATCCTGAGTGCCGAATTTGAACATAGCCATCTACATCATTCTTATATTAATCTAAGAAGTCTCCTACTTCAAGAAAATCATAGGTTTCATCCCATGTTTTGCTAAGACAATCAATCTTGTAAGAAGTGTTTGAGAAAAAATGGAGTATGGATTTTTTCCTTATTCACCATCAAAATCTTGAATTTTTGCTATGGTTCTTGTTTTTCTTGTTTGGAATCTCTTTTAGGGGCCATGTTAAATAATTTGCAATAATTTATCAGAAAAAAATAGAATTAAATTTTAATTGCTTACATTGAAAGAAGTTGAAATTCAAGTTCGCAGGAAACAAAGCTTAAATCCAATGTCGGTGTGATCCGATTTTAGACAAGAACGCAGCAAATTACACATATAACCATAAATGCAAAGATGCAGTGGAAACAACACTTCATTTCATTAATATTAAATACTGAAATATGCTTACAAACATAATGGAAGTAAGACTAGCTCGAGCGATGGTAGTTTATCTTTGAGAAGAGATGTGGCGGCTACATGCCTTTGAACTGTGTTACAATGAGGCTCAAGGGCCTATTTATTATTGAAAAACATGAGAAAACCATAAATAACCAAAACCTTAACCCTAGGAGATGTAACACCAAGCGTATGTGGGCCCCGTTGGGGTTGGTTGGGCATCCAACTTCTTGGGGTCATAACTTGGTGATATTATCTTTGTTTGGTGCATACGATACCTTGTTGGAAATGTCTCTTCGAGTACTATGATATTTTTCTTAGGCCCTTGCCTTTGACTATGGGACTACAATGAACATAAAAAAATGTTGTTTAGGGGGTCAAAATTGATTTGGAAGTTCATGGCCCGAAAAACTACTAAAAATAGGAAATGCTGAAATAAACAAGGAAACAAATGAAACTGATTGGAGGTCTAGGTGAGATAGGTGGGTGACCACCAATATCCACCTGGATCATTCCTTCCCCCTTAGGACTAAATGGTCTTCATTGCGTGTGGAGCCTTCATGAGGTGAGGAAATTCCTGTTGAACCTGGTCCATGGTGAGCCACTTTCCTTGGTGCAGGAGTTGGCCATCTTTAACAAACCAATATAGTTGGATATTTTTCTGGCGAGTGTTCTTGACCTGTGTGTCCATAATTCGATCAGTTGTGGCCTGTTCCATGTAGTCTAGGTTCAACTCTATTGGTGTGAGATGTTCTACAATGTTTGATGTGTCCAACAATGGTGGGAAGTATGGTCAAAGGCGGTCCACATTGAACACTAGGTGCAGGCCAAGGAATGGGGGAATGCTAAGCTCAAAAGAATTATCTCCCACAACCTTGGTTATGGTGTAAGGACCATATCAGAGTGGTCTAAGCTTTCGATGGGTTTCGATAAGGTGTTCTTTCTGCAAATGCAACTAGACTTTGTCGCCCAACTGAAACTTGTGTGGCACCCGATGTTGATCATATCGCTGCTTGTACTTGGAATTTGACTTCTCCAAGATGTCATGAACTTGTTGATAGATGTGTTGGATGTGCTCAATAAATATGGTCACTTTATTAGCCTCAGACAATACATGTGTGGATTTTGTTTGCTTAGTCGCATGAGGCATGACAACATCAATTAGGCACAATGGTTGAAATCCTATACCCACTTGAAAGGGACTGTGACCAGTTGAGCTATGGAGAGATCTATTATAATTCTGCTACACATATGGAAGACTCTCATCCAATGTTTGAGGATTCTTGGAGTTGTACATGCAGAGTATGTGTAGTATCATCTTATTGACGACCTTCATCTAGCCATTAGTCTGTGGATGGAAGGCAGTCGATTTGGTGAGATTGGTGTCAAATAGTGTCCAGAGGCTTGACTAGAATGTACTCAAGAATCTACTATCCCGATCTGATATAATGGTCTGCAGGATCCAAAAATGTACACATACTTGTTCAAAGAAGAGTTTGGCAGTGTCCTCTGATATGATACTTGTTTTGCATGCCACCAATATAGCCATATTAGAAAATCTATCCATGAACACAAATACATAGTCATTACCATGCTTGGTAAAAGGGAGGCCAGACATATAGTCCATGGAGATGGATTCCCATGGCTAGATGGGAGGAGGCAGAGGAGTGTATAAGCCTTGTTTCTTGATGGTTAGCTTAGTGATGGTGCAGGCAGTGCAAGATCTAATATATTTCCCAACATTCAGTTGGAGTTTGGCCAATAAAGTGACTTTTGTAGTACAACCACAATTTTCTCCACACCAAAGTGTCCTGCAACCCGACTGTAGTGTGCCTCCCAAATCAGCTTGGCACACTCACTTGAAGGAACAAAAAGGTGGCCCAGGTAGCATAATAATGCATACTGGAGGTGGAAATCAGGAACTTGCTTGCCAGCTACTAGAATCTGGTATGTCGAGGCAAAATCTGGATCATTTTTGTATAATTACGACCATCCAAAGGTCTTGTGACCACAAGAGTTGAGAACAGTAGTCATTGTTGCAACTAGGGGCCAACTGAGGGAGTCTGCAACATGATTGGTGCTACCCTTTTTGTATTTAATGTTTTAGTGGAATTTTTTTAGATTTGTAGACCACTTCTGATGGTGATCATTCTACAACTTCCCTTGTGTTTGTTATAAACTGAAGAGGTCAATGATCGGTGTGGATGACCGTCTCCTTCCCTTGAATGTAGTGCTTCCATTGTCATCAAGCCTACACGATGGAATACATCTCTTTATCATAGGTGGGGTACTTTCAAATTGTACCAGAAAGTGTCTCACCATGATATGCCACTAGATGCCTGTGTTAGGTGAGGACTGCACCAATGGCATTGTCTGAGGTGCCTGTCTCAATTTCAAGTGGCTGCTGCAAGTATGGTAGTGTGAGTACCGATGTAGAGCAAAGGTGGTGCTCCAACTCATTGAATGCTTTCTATTGGGACTTGGACCAGGAAAACTTTGCTTTCGCGCTACCCTTAGTAATCTGACTCAAAGTTCATGTGATATGGGAGAATCCCAACACAAACCTACGATAGAAATTTTCAAGGCCAAAAAAGCTACGAAGCTCGTTAGAAAGCTACGAAGCTCGTTAGAGAGGTCGAGGCTGGCCAATCTCGAATGACTTGGATCTTGGTTGGGTCCACATGCACACCATGCTAATATATGATTTAACCCAAGTATTGTACCTGGTTCATGCCAAACGTGCATTTCTCCAAGTTGGCACATGGTTTGTGCTGTCGAAGGGTTTGAAGGACCTACTGAATGTGTTGCAAGCGTTCTTCCCAACTCTTAATGAAGATGAGGATTTCATCCAGGTGAACCACCATGAACGAGTTGGTGAAGGGCTGCATGATGTCATCCATTAGCCTCATAAAAGTAGGAGGGGAATTTGTCAACCCGAAGGGCATAACCAACCATTCAAAAAGGCCTTCCTTGGATTTAAAGGCGGTCTTCCATACATCTGTCGACTCTATTAGAACCCGGTGATAACCATACTTCATATTGATCTTGCTGAAATACTTGGCCACCTTGAGTTGGTCCATCAGGTCATCAATCTGTGGGATTGGATACTTGTTCCTGACATTGATTTTGTTTAGTGCCCAATAATCAATGCAGAGGCTCTAGGTCCCATCCTTCTTCTATACAAGTACAATCAGGCTCCCACAAGGCAAGGAACTTTGTCAGATGTGCCCTTTTTGCAAACTCTTGGATTTTCCACTTGATCTCTTCATTTTCTAGAATGGAGTAGCAATATATTGGCCCTTTGGGTAGAGGTGCTTTGAGAGTTATATCGATTGAATGCTTAACCTGACAATGCAAGGGTACCCCTGTGGGTGAGGATAAGATGTCCCTGTATTCTTCCACTGCCGTATCCACCTACTTCTGCTGGTTGGAGGAACCCTTCCTAGGGGCCATGGATGTGGCTATAACCTTCCCCTTATTTTAAGAGAGAATCAGAAAGAAAATAAATTTCCCACTCTTGGAGATGACCTTATTGCATTGTTTAGCAGAGATCAAAGAGATTGTGGTAGATGAGGCTACCTATGGTATCCTATATAACTTAGTACCCAAAGAAATAATAATAGAGCTAGGTCTAGACTCATATACAACATGCTGCTTCCATAAGTATGGTTGTCCTAATAATACATCACAAACTTCAAGAGGAGAAACATCACAAATTACCTCATCTGTGAAGGGTTTGATGTTGTAGGGAAGGCGAGATTGTTTCCTGACTCAAAGATCTTGTCCTTGATGAAGCTATCAGATGGTATATGGTTTCATATGTGCTATAGTTGATAGGCCCAACTGATTCATGACCTCTGCTGAAATGAGGTTCTTTTGGCTCCCATTGTCGACAATGAACTACAGCGGAGAACCCTTCACCCACATATATGAGTGGAATAGGCACTCCATCTCTTCTGGATCTTCCGAATAAATATTCTAGATCTTGGTGGTGGCCACAGTGGAACTAGGCTCCATGTCAATGATTTTCTTCCCTTTCTCATGCCCTTTATCGGGTTCTGACTCAGAGTTGAACATGCGTCAGACTCAGAAGCCTTTAGCTCGGCCACCAATGACTACTTGGCCCGACACTCACTTGTGTTGTGAGTGGAGTTCTTATGGAACTCACAACACTTTATCATGTCCTTCTTTCTCTTCGTGGTGTTGTTCTTTTCTTGTGGCTTTGGCAGGTTATCTTGGTTCGCCCCTCCTTGGCTTTGCCCATTGCTCTGTAGTTTGGGGGCACCTTTCTCTTGCTTTGGATTCACAGATTCAAAGTCTCATTTTTTTCTGTTTAATCTTATGCTCAATCTTGACAGTGTATCAGTACACTATGCCGACCGAGGAGATGTCCAAGATCTCCCTCTAATCCTGGATGTACCTATATAGGCAGCTATGATACGTGAGTACAAAATGCTTCTTAGAATCCTTGATACCCAACTTCGTGCGAAGGGTATGAAAAACATTGGTAAAATCCAACACGTCTTGGTCCCTTCCCTATTGCAATGTGGTCCACTTTATTTATTTATACTCATAGCTCCCAATAGGGTAGTACTGCTCCTTGATGCATCTTGGAACGAATCCCAGATGGGTGAGACCGAAGATAGTGAGGGTATAATTTCATCCCTCTGCTCACAGTAGGTTTCCCACCAATCCTTAATGTGGGGGGCGGCTTTGAGAAGAGCCAAAGTAATATTTTCCCGACTGGGAAAATCATGAACATAAAAAGATCCTTCTAGCAAATTTAACCATTTATCTACAATACTGCATGTATTTGACCTTCAAATATGTGAATGTTAAAGTTGACATGTACCTTAAAAGGTGTGGCGCTTCGAGAGTAGCTACTGGAAGTAGATGCGTCACCCTTGGGTAGCCGCTATAGGATTTGGGTAAAGTTGTCCATCATACTATTCCTCTGTTGCTCGAGGGCTTCTCCGAGCAAGATTTTGAAAGGATCTCCTACTCCCTCACCTTTATTTTCTTCCCCCATGGGAGTCTGTTGAGATTTGCGAGGATGGTCTTGCAAAGGTTTGACCAATTCAAGTCCTAACTCCTTATATCCCAACCTCATTGGGGAAATGCAAAGAAAAACGGAGAAATAGAAGACCACTCTAATACCAATGATCCAAATTTAGATAGGAACACAACAAATTACAACTATAACCATAAATACAAAGATGAAGCATAAATAACACTTCATTTCATTAATATCAAATACTGAAATATGCTTACAAATAGAATGGAAATAAGACTAGCTCAACCGATGGTAGCTTATCTCTGAGAAGAGATGTGGTGGCTACATGCCTCTGAACTATTTTACAATGAGGCTCAAGGGCCTATTTATTATTGAAAAACATGAGAAAACCCTAAACAACCAAAACCCTAACCTCAAGAGATGTAATGCCAAGAGTCCGTGGGCCCCGTTGGGGTTAGTTGGGTAGCCAACTTCTTGGGGTCATAACTTGGTTATATTATCTCTGTTTGGCGCATACGATACCTTGTTGGACGATCCTGGTTGGTTTGTTTTGTCAGCAGATGGATCCGACAATGATTTATTGTGATAATCAGAGTTGTATCAAACTCTCAGAAATCCAGTTTTTCATGATCGGTCCAAGCATATAGATATATGATATCATCTCAAAGATTGTGTATTGAGGCTGATCATGTTGTTAGATTACATTCCCATGGAGGAGCAAGACGCTGACATCTTGACAAAGACATTGCTAAGATGTAAATTCGAGTTTCAAAGAGACAAAATCAGGGTAGTGGATAATCCCTTTCTTGTTGAAAGGGAGTGTTGAGAAATGGCAACAAGAAATTCTAGTTTAATTTGTCCCTAAATTAAACTGTGAATTAAAATAAATTCTTTTCTCATAGCAATTTGAAAATAATTAATTAAGTTTAATTAACTTAATTAATTTAGGAAATTCGATTTGGAAGTATTTTAGAAGACATGTATATGTTCTCCCTAACTTATAGGAGCTAAGGATGAGTTATTAATGAGTTGTAATTAGTTAACTCAGTTTATTGAGTTAAGTCCAGTTAAATTAGTTCCAATTAGTTTCAGGAACTAATAGTGAGTAAACAGTCAGTTGGGACACTAGTGACCTAATTAGTGCTACTCTAGTTAACTAAAGATTCCACCATCAAAAACTCTTGCATGTTGATTACGAGAAAGATCTAGTTGAGACTAGAGTGTAGGGACAATGTACTATTTGTTTTTAGATTTTTCTGAGTTGCACTAATAGTGCATGCAATCGGGAATTGATCCTTGAGGGATTGCGCTATTTTTAGAGACTTTATTTCCCTTTAAATACAAGCTATTGTTCTTAGGAATTACACATTGTAATAGAGACTTGGAGAGCTTGTGAATTGGCTAATATTTCGCCTTGAGCTTGATTATGAGTTGGAGATTGAATTTGCTGAGTGCTGGGATTGTTCTAGAGAGAACAAGAATTGTAATTTCATCTTGATTTTCTGGATTAATATAAAATAGATAGTGGGGTTTTCAGCTGTGGCTTTCCCTATATATTTATTGTATTATGTGCCTTTGATTCTCTTCCTCTATTGATTATTTTTTGGTCGATGTTTATGGTCTTCTTGATCCAAATTTAAACAGGAATGCAACAAATTACAGAGATAACCATAAAAATAGAGATGCAACATAAATAATACTTCATTTCATTAATGTAAAATACTGAAATATGCTTATAAACAAAAAATGAAATACACCAACTAGGGCAATGGTAGCTTATCTTTGAGAAGAGATGTGGCAGCTACATGCCTCTGAATTGAACTACAATAAGGCGCAAGGGCCTTTTTATTATTGAACAATAAGAGCAAACCCTAAACAAAAAAAACCCTAACCCGAGGAGATGTAACACCAAGAGTTTATGGGCCTCGTTGGGGTGAGTTGGACAACCAACTTCCTGGGGTCGTGACTTGGTCATATTATCTCCATTTGACGTGCATGATAACCCGTTTGAAATATCTATCCAAGGACTATGTCAAAAAATATGATTTTAGACAAAAAATTGTTGGCAGTAGATTTCCAAAAAAACGTCGTTTAGGGCCTCAAAACAGCTCCGGAAGTTTAGGACCCAAAAACTGCTATAAATAGTAAACTGTGCTACAATTAAGGAAACTGAAAAACTAAAAAAAGAAATGGTGGGGGTCCAAGTGGAATTGGCAGGTGGCCACCAATATCCACCTAGATCATTCCTCCCCCCATAGGAAGCAATGGTCCCCAAGTGATTTTCTAAATTTCCAGTTTTCCAACAATGACATTAATGATGAATGAATTTGTAATGAAGAACAACAAGGACCTCCTTAGTTAGGAGCCTCTTCTATTATATTTTTATGCATCTTAAGCTATTGTCCATTAGTGGTTTTTGATTTCTGTTCATGAAGTAGTATTCTAAAAGAAGGACAAATATGGCTCTCCTAAGTTATGAGCCACTTCTCATGCTTATTACATAATGAATTAGAAATTACTTAGTAAAATTTTATATTTGCAATATGCACTTTTAATTAGTTTATAATTGCACGCCCTTCAATTTCCATAACTTATCTTCTAAAGTTTATTATAGTTGCATCTTAGGTCCCATATATTTTTGTTTGCTTCTAAGTTTACAAAATCCCTGGGTTGACAAATTAAACGACAGGGATTTAACAGACAATTAAATCACCCAACATTTTGGCATCGTTGCCGGGGAAACAAACTTAGATGTAACTAAGTTAGGAGGATTGTTTAAGAAACATTTTCTTTTAAGGTCATTTTCATTTGGGGTTAGATACATTTAGGCATTTTTCATTTAAGTTTATTTGCATTTGCATATAGAAAACATAGAACATTAAAATCAAGAACCCCCATTCAATTAAAAAAAAAATCCAATTGCAAAAACATGATTTGAAGAGCTTCGTGCTATGACAATTGAAGAAAAAAAAAAACCTAAATATCACATTCAAATTTGGTTTCAACTAGTCGGTCTTCATGATCATGTCCAAGAACTCAATAGGGTTTACTTTTCAAACTTGGATATGAGTCTACTCATGATCGTGTTGCGCAGATGGATTCATTGGAAATTTTCTTATACTTAAGAGAATGTTTAATTTCTTTTTCAATAGAATAGGACTCACAAATAAAAAACCAAGTTTTTGTGATTTTTAGGATAAATTTGTGATTTTGTGGTGCAGTAAGAACCATCGATTTAATAATGCTTGACAGGAAAAATTTGCAATAAAACAAACGGTTGTGAACAAAGAGCACAAGGGAAGGTGGCAGAATGATAGTTTCAGGTAAGAGATTGACTCTTTTCATTTTTTTTGCATCCAAATTTTTAAGAGAGGAATCAACTAATAAAAACTTGAGTATATTCTCCTCTTGTGCTTTGTGTGACCTGGAGGACCAGAAAAAGAATTTTCATGTTAGTATATCTTTTGTTTAAAAAAAAAATTCATTATTTATTTCTTAAAAAAGAAAAAAAGAAAAAAGAGAGGAGATTTTCTTATTTAAACAAATTTGAAATAACAAAAATAAAACCAAAACAACATTAAAAAAACAAAGAAACAATAAAAATAGATAAAAACACAAAAATGAAAATGAGAATAAAGTAAACAAATAAAAGAATTCATGGAAGCCAAGGAAACAAATTGCTGCAAATGTTATGTGTGATTTTGAAACAAATGAAAGATAGCTGTGCATTCTCCTGATTAAAGAGAAAACGAATTTCACCCAGCAGTTATTTGAGCAAAGGCCAAATTCACAGAGGTTAAAAACGTCATTTTTAAAATGAATTTTGTGACCAAATTAAAGCGAATATCAAAAATCTAAAACATGGGTTTTTCTTAGAACAGGGTAAATTATATATATCGTGGGATATTTTCTTAAAATTCATAACAGTTTGAGAGATTTTCAGGGTTCTCTGGAGCCTTATTTGCGAGGTTGCATGAAAAAAAATGATTTTTTTTTTTCAATTAAATGTAGCTAGCAACAAAGGCCAAGGCCACAACCATCCAACGGCCCAGCTACAGAGTCATGGCTAGCCACCTAGCAACGTTGCCAAGTTGTAGAGAAAAAAAATCGATCAATAAATAAAAAAAATAAAATTGACAAAAATAAAAATTCTAATAATTAAATAACAAAAAAATATTAATTATTAAGAAAAAATAAAAATTCTTACTCAGAAGTGATATTTTCTCCATGCTTATAACCTGTAACAAAAAAATATATAAAAAAAAATCATAAACATTTCCCAAGCTTTTATAGAATAAAAATTGGTTAAAAAATCCACTTTCTAGGCAAAAAGGATGAGTTCAAAAGATATGAAAAATGATTTGGCAAATATTTTGGAATTCCATTTTCCTAAAAATCTTGGAAAAGATGAATTCAAAAGATATGAAAAATGTCTTGAATCATATTTTCCTAAAAATCTTGGATTTAGATTGGCCACTTGTTAAGTTGTTGTTTCAACTTTCATTTTTAGAATAATTAAAATTTTCAAAATTCCATTAAATTTGTAAATGTGACTTGTGATCCATTGGTAAGTCATTCAAATTGCATAATGTAGGTCACGAGTTCCTATTCTATGGGGATTGAAATTTGTTAATTATTCTACAATTTTGACACAACATTAATTAAACAACAATTTTTCCACCACATGGCAGCGCAACAATGACCAATATTGCACATTCACCACATCATTAGTCAAATAGTCAACATGTCACATCATCCATTTTCCATGTCACCCACTGCCACATCACTATTACACAGTCACCCTCCATCTTCCAGCTTATTTTTCAACACTAAAAATGGATCAAGAAGAAGAACAATAAGGGTGCTTCATCTACAGGATTATTGTTTTGCAAAATGCCTTGAAGAGAATCCTGTAGATGGAAGATTGAATCCTGTAGACATGCATTTTTGTTTCATAAAGTATTTTCATATAATCACGTTTCTTTGAGTCTTGCAGGTACAAAAGCCAACAACATCACAAACTAGAAAATTTTATGTCATGGCTCAACCAAAGAAGATAGACAAGGTTTTTAGATGTAGGAAGGGCACAATCCTGCAACTGAGAAACCTTATGACAATCTTCATTGTTTCACCCAAATTGCAAATAAGAAAAACTTTCTCATACGACATCGGATTTCGACGATTCAAGCGTCGTTGGAAATATCTTGACGAGATCTACATAATGAGAAAGATATCATCAGAATTGAAACATTTAAATAATGAAGAAATTGCTGACAATATATAACAGGTAAAATGAGGCACTAGTTTCGACACAGGTATAAATTCTTTCAGTTTTTCTTTCATGAATTTGTTTTGTTAGTACCAATTCTCAGTTTTTTTTGTAAATGTGATAAATAGAGAGATTGATCACCTCTATCTTATGATAAACTTACATTTCATTGTAGAAAAAGTACTAAGTTTTTGCAAGTTCCAGGAAGATAAACAAATGATCACAAGCAAACATTGTCTTTTAAAGACCCCATTTCAAGAACGAGGACATGATTTTGGGTAAGCCAAGGGGGAGAATGTCATCATATCTATCAAATCATTGAAAAGCCTCTTAAAGACCACATTTCTTTCACAAGAAAATGATCAAAGCATCAACAAAGATGAAACATCAATGCATGAGCACATGATGTCAAATCAGATCCATCACTTGCAAGCCTTTCAAATGCTAGCATCTCCATTTCATCCATGCTTCTTTAGTAAATAAAACATTCACCTCATTTCCATTTACATCCATCATTGTATTCCTCCTTTTTCAGTAAATAAAACCTTCATTGCATTCTCACTTTTTCAGTCAATAAATTTTCCTTCATAGTAATTTTCTTGCCTCACTTTCACTAACCTAGAACCCATCAATAAGAACATTCAGCTCCTCTACAAAGCTAATTCATTCCATTTCCTTTTCATTTTTCCAAATAAACCTTGATCCGCTGCAAAATTTCTCATCCATAATCCTTTAAAATTATTGTTTCATGCTTGAGTTAGATGATGGAGGATTCCTTAAGGCCTCCCTTCAACACATTATCTACATCGACATCAAAACATTATCTAGGTTCAAGGCTAGAGTCCTTAGTAATACCTTGAGGCTTGTATGCCTTAATGATAGGATCTCTCGCTACAATCATGGGAATACATCAATGTCCCTTGATCGTTGGATCTTGCAAGTGGCTCGACATTGGCTCATCTATTCACCCTTCTAAAGATGTACTTAGGTACCTTGGCACTCATTGACATTAATGGTGAGGTGCCTCGCATTGGTTAACGACATGCATCAATGGTTGGTAATCCAATGACTTCTCTTCATGCTCAACATCGACACATTTATTCGCATGATTAGAATTGTACCATCGGGTGTTGTAACAATTGAAGACTATATCATTTAACAGTTGCAGTAGATCAATTTGTTATAGCAGCAATAAAGATTCAAACCTTGTCATCCGCAAAGAGAACACAGAAGAAGATCCAAATTCGTTTGTTTACATACTCCATGATCCAACAGCATCAGCAGCCGCACTCTTCAACATCTACAACTCATGTACATTGAGGGTAAGTGAAGGTCTGTGGCTTTCTAAATTTTAGTCATGCAATTCCTGAAAATGCTTAAAATCGTAACTTTGGAAGTTCCTCACTTCCTTTTTCACATTGTCATATCTCTAGTTGGAGGGGGAATTCATGTTCATACCTCATATTCACATTTCACGATATATATCATATTCATATTCCATTATCACCTTTCATATGTCATATATGTCCTTTATACACATGCCATCCTAACCAACATACTTTTCCAAACAACTACTATTGCATTATGATTCAAAACGTTACATGTTTTGCAAATGATGATTATAGAATGAATGGTTGATTAAATGTTTTCAAAGTTTTTTGATGCAACACAAAAATAACAAAAGTATTGTTACACAAGAACCAATACTAATAAAAGTTGGTTGTCACACAAGAACCAACCAAAGTAATATGTTGCAGTCAAATATTTTTCAAAATGACACTTTGCAAAAGGAAAAAAGTTATCAAATGATTATGCGAAGATGAAAGAAGAATTAACATCAACCAAAGTTGATATAAAAGGAAGACAATTCAAAATATCCAATCATGATTAAATTAAATCAATGCAATAGATTGCATGAGCACATGAAATAACTTAAGTTGGGGGAAATGTTGGGCTGCCAAATTAGCATACACTTTCACTCCATTCTCACCTTTATCCTCATTTTGTCACCTCATTTCATCACATTATCATTATATTTCCATTTCCATATGGGTTCATATTTTCATTTTCCAAAGTTATTTATTTTTTGTATTTAAAGTGAATTTATGATTAAAAGTTAGAAAAATAACATGTATTTGCTTATACCTAAAGGTGGAATGAGTTTGGTGATATGTGAGGTGATTTGAAAGGTTCCAAGACACTCTTATGTGGCCTCCAAGACTCAAAATTCGAATTCTCTTGAAGATTTGAAGGAGATTTGGTATAGTGGTCAAGCATATCACATGGAGAAAAATCATGGATAAAGGTGATCTGAAAATGAGATCTTAGATTACTTTTAAGGTATTAGAGACTCATATGCATGGATTTTCCTATGTTACTTAGTGTTACACTGAATTTTGTCACCTTGACTATCTGCAGTTATATGGCCCCATCAATAGCCATATTGTCCTCTTTGTCAAGCCCCATACCTCTGCTCTTCATGTCAAAACTTCAAAAGAGAGAAAGTCACTTGAAAACATGTTTATCTCTGGGTACGCAGGTTCTCTCTAACTTGCCTGCGTGTACGCACTCCAAATACACTGTACCTACGTACTTGTACGCTTTGTAAGCTAAAGGTTGGGTGCGTACCCCTGTAAAGGTCAAAAGGCGCGAGTTTCATCTCTAAAAAGTTACTTGTGGTCACTTCTAGAGCCTTCTAGAAGAATGTTTGACGTGTATTGAGCGCCTCCAGATGGTTCATGCACCCCTATGATAGAGGAACTTATCCCATCAAGAGAGGAGCTACCCCATCCAAAAGAGGGAGTATCCCATTGATGTTGGAACTGAATAACTTACTCTCTAGAATACTATAAATATAGGCCTTGGGCCAAAGGAGGGAAGGTTAAAAGCTGAACATTCTAAAGGGTAAATGCTGTTGGAATTAGGACTTCCATTGTTGACTTGTGAGGAGAAGATCACTATCCTTCCTTGTTGCCATATTGGGAGTGGGTGAGCTTGTCAAAGTAGAGGAAATCTCTTGTTGGACCCTGGGAGGAGCTTGCACAACACCAAGGCTCAGGTTGTAATGGTTCCTTTTTTGTTTCCTTAATACAAATAAGTCCATTCTTCTCAATGATTTGTGGTTAATGAATTATTTCATGTACTCCTTGGTCTATGTGATGAATATGCTTTGTTTTATGAATTATTCAGGTGTTATGTAATCGTTTGCTTTGTTAGTGTATGCAGGTCTTAAAGTGAAGGAGGAGCTCATCTGGATCAGCAAGGCTGGACTGCTAAAACAAGCGTTGGACCTAAGGTAAGATCGGAAAACACTTGATCTCTCATAGAATAATGTGTGTTTAGAGAAGGATTGCTCTTGTTTGGTTTGGTTGTCACTAGAGAGTCTTAGACTCCTAGGGAGGTTAGCTTTGTCCGCAAAAATAACTCTTTCCGCATGACAAATTGGCGACTCCACTGGGGAATCCATTGTTGGGTTTGATTTTTCCTTTAATCATTACTTTGATCTGAAAAGAGTCTTTTGTCTTTTGCTTTTTGGTTGCTTGACTGTGTTTTTGGGTGGCTTAGCTTAGGGTCAGTTTAGAACTTAGCTTTTCTTTGTTTTACAGTAGTACGCACCCTCTGGGTTAGACACAGTGCGTACTTGTGCGCACTGTATCTGTGTACACAGAGCGGGCACGCACCTGGTTAAACAGGTTGCCTGCGTACCCTGGTAAAATTTAGAAAATTTCCCCTTTTTATCAGTTTCTCCCTTTTGAATTTGTTTTTCTTAGTTTTTTCTGCCCAGAACCACTGTTGACTGTCAGAAATCTTCACCTATACTTTTTCCATTAGTGTCGATAGTTTTAGTGAGATTCCTTGAAATTTTAGCCTTAGGGTTTGGTTTTTAT